>JBBHAA010003270.1:0-268367 GCA_037953035.1 Aquarana catesbeiana
TGACTGTGGAAACTTCACACTGGACCTCGGGCAACTTGGATCCTGTGACACTCCACTCTTGTGAAAAAAAAAAAATGATATAAATGTCATTTGTGTACAGCGTTGCATGACTGTGCAATTACCAGTTAAAGTAGCGCAGTGCTGAATAGCAAAATATGGCCTTGTCATGGAGGGGGGGGGTGGTAAAACCTTCCTGGGGGGTGAAGGGGTTAAAGTGTTAGCTTCGCATAAATGTGTGGAATAAATCTGCACTATATCAAGCGTGTCTGAGCCGGATGCGCGGTTGTGCTGCCATTTCAGTCTATTTATCATAACTGTGGCGCTCCTTCCTCCCCGCAGGTGTGACTCCGCCCTCCGCGCAGGACCCCCTGGACGCCTTCATGACGGAGATGAGAGCCGGGAGCTCTATGGACAGCGTGTCCCGGAAGAAGCTTCACCTGCAGACCCTGGAGCTGAGGAAAGAGCAGCAAAGGCTGATGAGTCTGATAAAGATTGTCCAGCCAACCAAACTCCCCGAGCTGAAGGCCAAGTGAGTCTCCCGATTCGGTATTCACACCGCGCGTTGTCTGTCCGTCCCCCCCACCCCCCGGGGGAAATCTCCTCTGTAGCTGCGTCTTTCCAATTTACGGCTTATGAACCTCTTGTAGAGAAGGTGATAAAGTATTCTCTACGTCCTGAGACTGGAGAGCGAGCAAAACGCGCCAGTCCATATCTCTCTACGGTGCTGTTACCTTTCCTAAACAATAACTCACCCGTTACATTGTATCAAATACGACGTCAGAGATTTCCCGGGGGGGGAGAGAACTCAATATCTGCAAATAAAAGCAGCATTGCATCCAGAGACTTCCGTAACTGGGTCATAGTGTTCAATAAATAGGTCTTAACTTCTTAAAGGGACAGCCCACTCCCAACAAAAAATATTCAGGCGCATGCAGAAATGATCCACATGGTCTCTTCTATGGCCACTTCCTGTTTTCATGCAATCGCTCCCGCGGCTCATTATTGCTCTGGACCGGCTTCTCCTCATAGTAACAATGGTGAACCATAAAGATAAATAATGGGTAAGAATGTCATAAGCTACAAGCTGTGTTCAATGAACTATACCACTAAGTGCCGGAGTGCTGGAGCTCCTATATGGTATAGTTCATTGAACACAGCTTGTAGCTTATGACATTCTTACCCATTATGGATTAATTTATAAGATAGGGCAGCGCCATCTGTACTCCCAAATTATCTATTATATCTATGTAATTAGACCCCTTGGGGAACTAATTAGGGATAGGCAGCATCTCTTACATTGTCCTAAGCGTGGATTCATCTAATTATAAAGATAAATAACCACTTGCCGACCACCGTATAGCGGGTTTACTAGAGGGTGGCGGCTGTGCGCAGGATCACGTGTGTGTGTATACATACATACATGTATGTGTGTGTATATATTGGGATATTATATATATATATATATATATATATATATATATATATATATATATATATTATGTGTGTATATGTATGTATGTATGTATGTGTGTGTTTGTGTGTGTATATGTATGTGTGTGTATATATTGGGATATTATATATATATATATATATATATATATATATATATATATATATATATATATATATATATATATGTGTGTGTGTGTATATGTATGTATGTATGTATGTGTGTGTTTGTGTGTGTATATGTATGTGTGTGTATATATTGGGATATTATATATATATATATATATATATATATATATATATATATATATATATATATATATTATGTGTGTGTGTGTGTATATGTATGTATGTATGTATGTATGTGTGTATATGTGTATGTGTGTGTGTGTATATATATATATATATGATCCTGCACTTCCGGGTGATTATGTACAGCGGGAGCCAATCAGCGGGTACTGCGGACTCGATGTACACTGTAAAAAAAAAAAACCCGCCGATCGTTCAGTACAAAGGCAGAACGGCAGTCTATGGAAACAAGGCAGATTGCTATTCTGTCAGTACAGAAGGTATTGATCCCGTGTCTCTGCAAAGCAAGGGCACCGATCGATGCATTTCCCTAGTACAAGCACCTCCCCCACAGTACACAAACACTGGTTAGGCCACACACTTGAAGCGGAGTTCCACCCAAAAGTGGAACTTCCGCTCATCTGATTCCTCCCCCCCTCCGGTGCCACATTTGGCACCTTTTAAGGGGGGGGGGGGGTGTGGATACCTCTCTACTACAGGTATTTGCACCCACTTCCTGGAATAGACTCCTGCGGGAGTCACACTACCCTCCCCCTCCCCCCCCCCCCCCCCTCTCCTGGGAAACACACGGGTCCCAGGAGATAGCAGGGACCACTTAGGACGCGCAGCGAGACTCGCGCATGCGCAGTAGGGAACCGGGAAGTGAAGCCGAACGCTTCATTTCCTGATTCCCTCACAGAGAATGGCGGCGGGGGCAGCTGAGAGTTTCATCGGCTTCGGCTGCCAACATCGCTGGACCCCGGGACAGGTAAGTGTCCATTTATTAAAAGTCAGCAACTGCAGTATTTGTAGCTGCTGGCTTTTAATATTTTTTTTTTTTTTTTAGGTGGACTCCATCTTTAAAGGATATGTAAAGGTTCATTTGTGCAAAACCAACTGCATAGGTTTTTTTTGAGTGGCCCCAAACCTCCTCTTCTGGGGTCCCTCAGCGGCGCTCCTCGTTCCTCCTTTTCTCGAGTGTCCCATTGGAGTGCTGCTCTCCCTCGGGCGGCACCCGTGCGGGCGCGCTCCCGTGTCCTGCTGCTGCGTCCCTTGACACAGACAGTCACTGGTCCCCAAAAAATGTCAGTGTCCGATTTGTCCGCTGCAATCTCGCAGTCGCTCGCTATAAGTCGCTATTCGCCTCCATTACTAGAAAGAAAATATAAATAAAAATTCCATAAAAATGTCCCAAAGTTTGTAGACGATATAACTTTTTTGCGCAAACCAATCATTGACTCCCAGAGGCATGATGGGACTTGTAGTTCTGCAACAGATGGAGGGCCCCAAGTTGCCTCCCCCTTGTCTAGATCATAGAGGTGATCAGAGACGATTTGGTCTCTCTTCACCTCTATGGCCAGCTGTGTTGTTTCCCGGGCTCACCGGTATAAACCCAGGAGAAACACTGGCAGGCAGCGGGGAGGAGGAATAGCGGCAATCAGTGACTTATAGAGGGACTGCGATATTGCAGCAGACAAATCGAACACTAACACTTTGTGGGAACCAGTGACACAAATACAGTGCTACAAATATGCACTGTCACCATACTAATGACACTGGCTTGTAGCTTGGAAGGGGTTAACATCTAGGGGTGCTCAAAGGGTTAAATATGTGCCTATCCAGTGTTTGTGTACTGTGGGGGAGCTGCTTTTACAAAGGGTTGTGCTGGGTTTCATTCTCTGCTTTGTGGGGAAAGAAAATCCATGACTTCCCCGCTGACAGGACAGAGCTCTGCATTGTGTACAGAGCGTCCGGAAAGTATTCGCTGCGCTTCGCTTTTTCCACATTTTGTTATGTTACAGCCTTATTCCAAAATTAATTAAATTCATTATTTTATTAAGTTTGTTTAAAGTCTTTGCATATTTATTAAAAAAAAAGAAATGAAAAAAATCTCATGTACATAAGTATCACAGGCTCCTCCCATGTACATAAGTATCTCAGGCTCCTCCCATGTACATAAGTATCTCAGGCTCCTCCCATGTACATAAGTATCACAGGCTCCTCCCATGTACATAAGTATCACAGGCTCCTCCCATGTACATAAGTATCTCAGGCTCCTCCCATGTACAATAAGTATCTCAGGCTCCTCCCATGTACATAAGTATCTCAGGCTCCTCCCATGTACAATAAGTATCTCAGGCTCCTCCCATGTACAATAAGTATCTCAGGCTCCTCCCATGTACAATAAGTATCTCAGGCTCCTCCCATGTACAATAAGTATCTCAGGCTCCTCCCATGTACAATAAGTATCTCAGGCTCCTCCCATGTACAATAAGTATCTCAGGCTCCTCCCATGTACAATAAGTATCTCAGGCTCCTCCCATGTACAATGAGTATCTCAGGCTCCTCCCATGTACAATGAGTATCTCAGGCTCCTCCCATGTACAATGAGTATCTCAGGCTCCTCCCATGTACAATGAGTATCTCAGGCTCCTCCCATGTACAATGAGTATCTCAGGCTCCTCCCATGTACAATAAGTATCTCAGGCTCCTCCCATGTACAATAAGTATCTCAGGCTCCTCCCATGTACAATAAGTATCTCAGGCTCCTCCCATGTACATAACTATCACAGGCTCCTCCCATGACACTCAGAATTGAGCTCAGGTTCCTCCTGTTTCCACTGATCATCCTTGAGATGTTTCTTGATTGGAGTCCACCTGTGGTAAATTCAGGTGATTGGACATGATTTGGAAAGGCACACACCTGTCTTTAGAAGGTCCCACAGGTAACAGTGCATGTCAGAGCACAAACCAAGCCGTGAAGCCCAAGGAATTGTTTGTAGACCTCAGAGACAGGATTGTATGGAGGCACAGATCGGGGGAAGGGTACAGAAACATTTCTGCAGCATTGAAGGTCCCAATGAGCACAGTGGCCTCTATTTATCTGTAAATGGAAGAAGTTTGGAACCACCAGGACTCTTCCTAGAGCGGGCCGCCCAGCCAAACGGAGTGATCGGGTGAGAAGGGCCTTAGTCAGGGAGGTGACCAAGAACCCGATGGTGACTGACTTGGTTGCATTAGAGGAGCCTGTGATGCTTGTGTGCATGGGAGGAGCCTGTGATGCTTGTGTGCATGGGAGGAGCCTGTGATGCTTGTGTGCATGGGAGGAGCCTGTGATGCTTGTGTGCATGGGAGGAGCCTGTGATGCTTGTGTGCATGGGAGGAGCCTGTGATGCTTGTGTGCATGGGAGGAGCCTGTGATGCTTGTGTACATGGGAGGAGCCTGTGATGCTTGTGTGCATGGGAGGAGCCTGTGATGCTTGTGTACATGGGATTTTTTTCCTTTTTTTATTTTTAATAAATTTTCAAAGATTTCAAACCAGCTTCTCTCATGTTGTCATTATGGGGGATTGTTTTTAGAATTCTGAAGAAAATGATGAATTTAATTCCATTTTGGAATAAGGCTGTACCATAACAAAAGTGTGGGAAAAGTGAAGCACTGTGAATACTTTCCGGACGCACTGTATATGTAAGTTATATGGTCAGCAAGTGGTTAATATGGAATTGTGCCCCTTCCAGCCATGAAATGAGGGCGGGGCTCGATCTGATTTGCTGCCGTTTCTAATGCACACTGTGAGAAGTTCACAGTGTGCAGTGAAAGGAAGTCGTTTCTGTCCAGGAGAGGAGCCGCTACACCTGTGCAAGACTGAAGTGTATCCCCGGAGTGTTGGGGTACAGCTGCTGGTCTGAGAAGTATCCGGGGAGGATGTTGAACTGAACTTTTCTGCTTTCTTTCTCAGCTCAGCGACCGAAGACCCCAAGGTGAAGAAGCTGACCTTACCCTTGTTTGGGGCCATGAAGGGAGGAAGCAAATTCAAGCTGAAAACCGGCACTGTTGGGGTAAGAAGTCGTACAAACACCCCCCAACCCCCACCCCACCGCCACTCGATCCGGAGCTAATCATGACATAATAAATGGAAGTCTTTTTTTTTTTTTTTTTTTTTTTTTTTTTTTTTTTGCTTTTAAAGGTAAAGCAGATTTGGTCTTTTTGACCTCCAGATCTCTCCATAAAGAGGACCTGTCATCTCTTATTTCTATTACATGAGATCTCCATAAAGAGGACCTGTCATCTCTTATTTCTATTATATGAGATCTCCATAAAGAGGACCTGTCATCTCTTATTTCTATTACATGAGATCTCCATAAAGAGGACCTGTCATCTCTTATTTCTATTACATGAGATCTCCATAAAGAGGACCTGTCATCTCTTATTTCTATTACATGAGATCTCCATAAAGAGGACCTGTCATCTCTTATTTCTATTACATGAGATCTCCATAAAGAGGACCTGTCATCCTTATTTCTATTGCAAGGGATGTTTAAATTACTTGTGATAGGAATAAAAGTGATTGAAAAAAAAATTAAAGGGACAGTGTAAAAATAAAATAAGAATTTCTTTTTATTTATAGCGCTCGCACGTAGAAGTGGACGCATACGTAAGTCACGCACCCATATGTAAACGGGTGGATAAAGGGGGACGCTGCCACATTTTTTACCCTAACCACTTCCAGCCCGTACGACATTCTGTGATGTCTTGGACTTTGAGTGAAGAGATCTGGATGATGGGTGCAGCTACAGACATCATTGAGATATTGTATTTTTTTTTTTCAGCAGGTGATTCCCTGCGATGTAAAAGCCCTCATAGCGGCTGTTAAGGGCAAGCGGGATGGGACGCCTGTGCGATCAGCGAGCTGGAGAATGAAGGCGGGCGGGGGTTCACCATAGAGCTGACCGCGGATCACATGGGTCCCTGGCAATCTCTATGACCCTCGGAGGCCGGAAGTGACGTCATAATGTCACTTCTAGACATGTTTGTTTCATTCCAAATTGAAATTCGGATGAATTTTTAGTTTTTCGGAAATTCGGATGCATCCGAATTACAATAGTACCGAATTTAAACAAATCTGAAATTAAAAAATATTATTATATAATAGTTTACAATTGCGGGCGCGACTTGCGTATGCATTTTCTCTGCTGCGCAAGCACGCTGGGATGGGGGCACTTTAAAAAAAAAAAAAAAAAACTTTTTCTTTTTTTTTTTTTTTTTTTTTTTTTTTTTTTTTTTTACACATTGTCCCTTTTAAAAAATAAAATTCTGATCACTTTTTTATTGCTGTCACAAGGAATGTAAACATCCTTTGTGACAGTAATAGGAGGTGACAGGTCCTCTTTATGGAGAGATCTGGGGTCTATAATGAATGTAAACATCCCATGTGACAGTAATAGACGGTGACAGGTCCTCTTTATGGAGAGATCTGGGGTCTATAATGAATATAAACATCCCATGTGACAGTAATAGGAGGTGACAGGTCCTCTTTATGGAGAGATCTGGGGTCTATAATGAATGTAAACATCCCATGTGACAGTAATAGGTGGTGACAGGTCCTTTTTATGGAGAGATCTGGGGTCTATAATGTAAACATCCCATGTGACAGTAATAGGAGGTGACGGGTCCTCTTTATGGAGAGATCTGGGGTCTATAATGAATGTAAACATCCCATGTGACAGTAATAGGTGGTGACAGGTCCTCTTTATGGAGAGATCTGGGGTCTATAATGAATGTAAACATCCCATGTGACAGTAATAGGAGGTGACGGGTCCTCTTTATGGAGAGATCCGGGGTCTATAATGAATGTAAACATCCCATGTGACAGTAATAGGAGGTGACAGGTCCTCTTTATGGAGAGATCTGCGGTCTATAATGAATGTAAACATCCCATGTGACAGTAATAGGAGGTGACAGGTCCTCTTTATGGAGAGATCCGGGGTCTATAATGAATGTAAACATCCCATGTGACAGTAATAGGAGGTGACAGGTCCTCTTTATGGAGAGATCTGGGGTCTATAATGTAAACATCCCATGTGACAGTAATAGGAGGTGACAGGTCCTCTTTATGGAGAGATCTGGGGTCTATAATGAATGTAAACATCCCATGTTACAGTAATAGACGGTGACAGGTCCTCTTTATGGAGAGATCTGGGGTCTATAATGAATGTAAACATCCCATGTGACAGTAATAGGAGGTGACAGGTCCTCTTTATGGAGAGATCTGGGGTCTATAATGAATGTAAACATCCCATGTGACAGTAATAGGAGGTGACAGGTCCTCTTTATGGAGAGATGTGGGGTCTATAATGAATGTAAACATCCCATGTGACAGTAATAGGAGGTGACAGGTCCTCTTTATGGAGAGATCTGGGGTCTATAATGAATGTAAACATTCCATGTGACAGTAATAGGAGGTGACAGGTCCTCTTTATGGAGAGATCTGGGGTCTATAATGAATGTAAACATCCCATGTGACAGTAATAGGAGGTGACAGGTCCTCTTTATGGAGAGATGTGGGGTCTATAATGAATGTAAACATCCCATGTGACAGTAATAGGAGGTGACAGGTCCTCTTTATGGAGAGATCTGGGGTCTATAATGAATGTAAACATCCTATGTGACAGTAATAGGTGGTGACAGGTCCTCTTTATGGAGAGATAGGGGGTCTATAATGAATGTAAACATCCCATGTGACAGTAATAGGAGGTGACAGGTCCTCTTTATGGAGAGATAGGGGGTCTATAATGAATGTAAACATCCCATGTGACAGTAATAGGAGGTGACAGGTCCTCTTTATGGAGAGATAGGGGGTCTATAATGAATGTAAACATCCCATGTGACAGTAATAGGTGGTGACAGGTCCTCTTTATGGAGAGATAGGGGGTCTATAATGAATGTAAACATCCCATGTGACAGTAATAGGAGGTGACAGGTCCTCTTTATGGAGAGATAGGGGGTCCCCAAATCCCTCCTTTGCACTTAAAAGTATTCAGAACACCGAAATCGGCGTACTGTCATTTTTTTAAAAATCCGCGCCATTGGCGGCCGAGTAAACCGGGATTTTACATCAGAGACCCGACCGAATCCAGCTTTGTTCGGGTCTCGGCCTAGGCGGCGGACGCACCAACTGGTGGCTCGGGAAGAGCGGCGGAAGGCGGCAGTGGGGGGGGGGGCGTCTTCTCCTGCGGCTTTTAGTCACATTGGTTGTTATCATTTAAAAGCCGACCGCTCGCTGTAAAAAAAAAAAAAAAAAAAAAAAAAAGAACCGTTGCCGGGGTGATGCCCGCAGCTGCATATCTTCCCGGTATAACCCCTTCATGCCATGAATGCAAATTTGCGTACGGTCGGCGGGAAGGGGTTAGGATGCAACAAGCCGGGCGGCCGCACCATGGAAACGCCGCTCACGTGCAGCAATGCAGTGTCGTCGGCCCATTACTGGAGCTGGAGATTTGTTGTGTGAACTTACAGGATCAGCAGGTGAATTCTGTGTATAGATGAAGAATAATAAAGGATACATAACAGGAAATGTGACGATTTCTTCCATAGACTGCACAGGGAAGATTCTAATGTTTTACTTGACATTCCGCTTGCAGAGATTGCCACCAAAACGGACGGATCTCCCGGCGAGTCTCTTCACCATGAAAGATACAGATGAGCCTGAAGAGGAGGAGGAGGAGGAAGAGGAGGAACCAATGAAAGTAGACAGCCCAGGTGATGGCCGCTCAGAAGACAGGCCGCCATTGGCTGAGACGACTGAGCACAGCATGGAGATTAGAGGTGCGCTTCTTCACTGGTCTCACGATTCGATTTGATTACGATTATCTGGTCAACGATTTTATTCGATTCCGCGATGCATCGCGATTACCAATGAGCTCCCACTTCCGCTTGGGCCGCCTAGGCAACCCTTCCTCTCTGCAATCTTCTGGGACACATCGCAGGTCCCGGAAGATTGCCCGGCTATGCAGGACGGCGCAGTGAGACAGGCGCACCCGGCTGTGAATCGGCGAGCTGTCACAGCCGGATGCCCACAGTAGTATTGCCAGCGCCGTGGACAGGCGGGGGAGAGAAGGGAGGGTTCGGGTGGCCACGTCACTGGATTGTGGGACAGGTGAGCGTCTTTTTATTAAGTCAGAAGGTACACTTTTTTTTTTTTTTTGGCTGCCGACATTTAGTAAACAAAAAATTGACTGGAACTCCTTTGAATTAAAAATCTCGCGCCCTTAACCACTTACCGCCCGGCTCCTGTACATATACCTCGGCACTTTAAAGATGGATATCCCGATAACGGCAGCAGCTGCTGCCACAACCGAGGTACCCATCTTTTCAGGAGCCGGTCATATTTACGATAATGGTGGTCTCTACGGCGGATTCACCGCGAGATCACCATAATCGGCAGCGGGAGAGGTGCCACCCGCCGATCTCCCGCGCCCTCTGCCGCTTACCGGAGCCGTCGGTAGCAGCGGAGACGATCGGGACCTGTCATGTCTGTGGTATGGAGACCAGTGAGGGGAAGATGGCCCATAGGAGGGCGGAAGCATCGTCATAACGTCAGCTCCGCCCACACGTCTTAAAGGGCCATCTTTTTTGTTATGCATTTAAGTCCAAATATGAGATGTGAAGACTTTTTGACCCCCAGATCTCGTATATAAGAGGACCTGTCATGCTTTTTTCTATTACAAGGGATGTTTACATTCCTTGTAATAGGAATAAAAGTGATCCAAATTAAAAAAAAAAAAAAAAAAAAAAAAACCTGAAAAAATAAATAAAATCAAGTAAAATAAATAAGAAAAAAAAATTTTTTTTAAAGCGCCCCGTCCCGCCGAGCTCGCGCGTAGAAGCGAATGCATACATGAGTAGCGACGGAAATGAAAACGGTGGTCAAACCACACATGTGAGATAACGCTGCGATTGGTAGAGCGAGAGCAATAATTCTAGCCCTAGATCTCCTCTGTAACTCAAAACATGCAACCTGTAGAATTTTTTAGTCGTCGCCTATGGAGATTTTTAAGGGTAAAAATTTGTCGCCATTCTGCAAGCGGGGCGCAGTTTTGAAGCGTGACATGTCGGGTATCAATTTACTTGGCGTAACATTATTGTTCACAATATAGAAAAAAATTGGGCAACTAATGTCTTATTTTTTTTATTCAAAAAAGTGAATTTTTTCCAAAAAAAGTGCGCTTGTAAGACCGATGCACAAATACGATAGATGAGGAGGATCTATCCTCCTCCTTACCTCTGCGCTTCATAGATCATCACATCTGGGCTCTCCTCGGCGCTGGGCGGGCAGTATTGATTAGGTGTTCCCCACCAGCACCGCCATCCAGTCGCTCCACCTGGAGATCAGATAACAGACGCTGCACCTCTCAATGCTCCTATCTCCACTGAGCCCCGCCCCTCCGCTGCACTCGCACAGAGACACAACGCCGCACCAGAGGGACACGCTGGAGCAAAGGGGTCCCGGAGCGGCACTGTGTGAGGAGATGTGACAGGGGGCGCTCAGCGGGACATTGGCGGCACGCAGCGGATGTTTTCCCGGGACAGCCGACCCAGCACTGAACAGGGGCGAGCTCACACACGCCTGGAGCTTCCCTGAGACAGAGGCCATGGCTGCGCCCTAGGTGGTAGTGCACCCTAGGTTCCCGCCTACTTCGCCTAGTGGTAGCGCCGGCCCTGGCCGCTCACGTGACTGGCCGGCTCTGTCCTCCTCTCGACTGACGTCAGCGGGGGGGGAAATCTCGGCTCCTCCCGCTTCTTGCTTTCAGACGGGGAGAGGAGAGTGCCGGTCAGTCATGTGAATGCCAAGCGGCGCTCACAAATAAGTTATAGACTGCATTTTTTTTTTTTTTCATAAATCACCCAACTGTCATTAGGAGACGGATAGTATAAAGAGGTCAGATAATAGATAACAACTTTCTCTATTAATGTGTTTTTTACTGAAACTTTTGCTGTAATTACATAGTAACATACATAGGCTGAAAAAAGACACAAGTCCATCAAGTTCAACCAATAGGAGGGGGGGGGGGGTGAGAATCGTACAATCCCATATACACAATCCTTCACCCACAGTGCATCCAGAGGAAGGCAGAAAAGCCCCAGCAAAGCATGATCCAGTTTGCTACAGCACCCTGAGAGGCAAACGGTAATATTGTGTGATATAAAAAATTGGAATTACCACTATTTAATTCTCCAGGTGTCTGCTTTCAGAAAATATATCAGGTTTGGGGGTTTTATGTAATCATCCGCCTTTAAAATGTATTTTTTTTTTTTTTAAACCTCTGCAAAAAAATGCCAACAAAAAAAAACGCTCTTGCCTTGAAGAGGTTAAGGGATAAGTTCACCTTCGGGAACATGTTACATGTTCCATCTGTAAGATTTGTTTTTTTTTTTTTGTTTTTTTAAATGGCTCCTAGATACAAAGTGAACGTGTCCAGCCCTGCTTTAGATTGTAAATCTCTTGCTGGCCATCCTGACCCTCTTGTCTTGTATGATATTTGTATCTGTACTGTAGAGCTGCACGATTCTGGCTAAAATGAGGATCACAATTTTTTTGCTTAGAAGATCGATCACGATTCTCGCGGTGTAACATCTTTCACATTAAAACAAAAAAAAATCGGGCTAACTTTACTGTTTCGTGTTTTTGTTTTTTTTTTAATTCATTGAAGTGTATTTTTTCCCAGAAAATTGCGTTTGAAAGACCGATTGGCAAATACAGGGCGACATAAAATATTGCAGCAATTACATTTTATTCCCTAGGGTCTCTACTAAAATATATATAATGGTTGAGGTTCCAATTAATTTTCTAGCAAAAAATATTGATTTTAACTTAACAAGTGTCAGAAAAAGATTTAGACTTTAAGTGGTTAAACTTCCTGCATTTACATATTGCTTAAAAACTTGGCAGACTGCCTGGATTTTTTTCTTTACACTCAGAAGTTTCCCTTTGATCTAAGAAAGAAGAGATGGTTACAATGTTTCTTTTTAAAAACTTGGCAGACTGCCCAGATGTTTTCTTTTGACAGCTGAGTGAGCAGAAAAGTCTCTCCACTTTTTATACCAATTGGCAAACTCTGCAACAGAGATCGTCAGTGGGGGTTGAATCGAGATCACGATTTTTTTAACGATTAATTGTGCAGCTCTACTGTACTGTCTGCCTGGCACTATATCAATCCTGTATAATAATAACGATGCATGTGTGTAGCGTGTCACATGAGGTCTCTCGGTAACATACAATTAATGACACGTGTGTCTCCTGCAGCTCCCAGCGAAGTGGAAGAAGTGCAGAGGGTGACCCCGGAGAAAAAGCATGAAGTCCCCGAGCTCAGCGCCAACCCCCGCTCCTTGAAAGGCCAGAAAAAGCCAGGTGCGTGCTCCTCTCCTATATGTCATATGATCGTTTCTTCATACATTCTGTTAAACTTAAGGAACTGACAAAGATGAACTCCAAGCACCTTAATACACAGATGAAATCTATACACCGATCGGCCGTAACATTCCCACCTCTGACAGGTAAGGTGATAACGTGGGTGGTCCTAATGTTTCGGCTGATCGGTGTATATGGGGGGGATGTTTTCCCTGCCAAAAGATTCGTATTATTGTTGTTCCAATCCTGAGGTTTGCACAGCTCTGTCTGGTACGGAAGGAGACCAGATTTTCCTCCGCTGCAATTTAGCGCAGAGCCTGAGTGAGACGCCTACAGTAAGTCCCGGCTGCTTTGTCCGCCCTGATTTTATGCTCATTGGAAGTCGGTGAGAGCAGCGCCATGTCTGTTTCTGCCCTCACTGAGGACCGCCATGACATGCTGTGGAGATGTGGCCACACACAGACACACTAATCCTTCAAGATCACTTCTAATTTTAATGACAAACTAAGGTGGCCCATCACTTTAACCGCTTCAGCCCTCGGAAGAATTTACCCCCCTTCCTGACCAGAGCACTTTTTGCGATTCGGCCCTTGCGTCGCTTTAACTGACAATTGCGCGGTCGTGCGGCGTTGTACCCAATCAAAATTGACGTCCTTTTTTCCCCAGAAATAGAGCTTTCCTTTGGTGGTATTTGATCACCTCTGTGGTTTTTATTTTTTGAGCTATAAAAAAAGAGCGATAATTTTGAAAAAAAAAAAAGCAATATTTTTAACTTTTTGCTACAATAAATATCCCCAAAAAAATAATTAAAAAAAAAAAACACAAATTTCTCAGTTTAGGCCGATATATATTCTTCTACATATTTTTGGTAATAAAAAAATCACAATAAGCGTATATTGATTGGTTTGCGCAAAAGTTGTCACGTCTACAAAATGGGGGATAGATTTATGGCATTTTTATTCATTTTTTTTTATTATTAGTAATGGCGGCGATCTGCGATTTTTTTTTTTTTTTTTTTTTTTTTTTCAGGACTGCGACATTATGGCGGACACATCGGACAATTTTGACACCATTTTGGGACCATTGTCATTTATACAGCGATGAATGCTATAAAAATGCACTGATTGCTGTGTAAATGACACTGGCAGGGAAGGGGTTAAACACTAGGGGTGGGGGGGGCAGTCAAGGGGTTAAGTGTGTCCTAGGGAGTGATTCTAACTGGGGGGGATGGGCTACCACTCGCATGATAGTGATCACCACTCCCGATGACAGGGAACAGTGATCTCTGTCATGTTTAGGCAGAACGGGGAAATACCTTGTTTACATCTCCCCGTTCTGCCGCTCCGTGACACGATCGTGGGACACCGGCGGACATCAGGTCCCGCGGGCACGGTCACGGAGCACGCGGCGATCGCGCCCACAATGCCGCGTCTTAAAGGGGGCGTGCCTGTACACCCGTTTGCGCAGCCGTGCCAATGTCTGTTGTCGCACACTGGTCGGCAAGCGGTTCAAAAAAAATTTAAAGTTTACATTTTTTGCTTCAATCCTCATCTTCTGGGTGCTGTCCCATGCAGAGCCCTCTGCTGTATTGTCCAGCATTGGTCCATCTTATGTACCTAATGTCATCCATCCCACTTCCCATGAGCCCAGGTCATCACACACCGGCCTGGGCTGCTCCTAGTACTGCTGCAGAGGGAAGGAGAGGAGGAAGAGGAACCCCGCTCATCAACTGAACAGACAGGAAATGCCTAGAAAAACATGGGAGGAGTGCAGAGTATTCCGGGGATGACCATGCCGGACTTGGGCTTTCAGTATGTGCATGTCTGTAGGGACCCCATTAAGTATTTGTTTACTGGAAGGATGGTGATCGTTTTTTTCTGGGGCCACTAAATGCAATTATTACAAAAGCAGAGTTCTTGTGTAATGCCGTATTTGTTCAATGAAATGGGGGCGGAGCTCTATCTGACTTGCTGCAGCTTCTAATGCACATGGTGAGAGGCTGCAGATGAAGCCGTGTCTGTCCAGGAGAGGAGCCGGTACAACTGTGCGAGGGGGGAGGGGGAGGGGGGCGGGTGTAATTATTTTTGTAAGAAATAGTTGAATATTGAGTCTTATCTGGCATCGGAGTGTGACCTGTAAATACCGTTCTCTTTCAGCAACCCCGGCGGATGCGATTCCCAAACCGGCTCCGGAAAGACAGAAGAAAATGTACGGCCCCAGCAAGGTCAGTGTCTGTCCTGAATGTCTCTCTCTTTCAGGGGGGTGCAGACCAGAGCGTCACAATTGTATACCAAGGTCAACCAAAGTAACCAATCGGCTTCCGGGTTTTATTGTTTAAAGTTTACTGCACAAGTTGATGTTAGAAGCTGATTGGCTGCCATGTACAGCTGCACCACCTTTAGTAAACCTACCCCTCCCCCCCACAAAATTTCTGCTTTGCCTTGGATATTGCTGGAGTGTCTTCAGTGGCCTAGTCATGAATTTCGCTCCAGTGCAGGCAAAATGCATGAGATGGAGAAGAACCATTCTTATCAATAGAGAGTGATCACAGCCATACATGACATCTCACTGCAGTCTTTTTCCTGGCCTCGTTCAAATGCGTGTACTACAGCAGGGGGAGGCGACCTGGGGGGACCTCCAGCTGTTGTAGAAACTACAAGTCCCATCATGCCTCTGGGAGTCATTGTAACGGCCAGCCTTGCAATGCCTCATGGGAAATGTAGTTCCACAACAGCTGGAAAGCCAAGGGTTGCCTCCCCCTGTACTACAGTGTACACCTTGTGTGCCACACCTGCACAGGTGTTCTGGGCATCCCCATGCAGGCGCAGTCCCATTCATTTCAGTTGGAATGCAGCAGCTGAACAGCCCCTGCTCCTAATTTGACATTTCGGGTCCTGCACCATTTGTGTGGGTGCAGGACCTGAAACAGTGTGTGCTGCCCCTAGGCAAGACTAAAATCGGGCATCCCCCCGCCCCCGCCCCCCACAAATCTAAATTTGTCCCACCCCTTCCTGTTTAAGAGCAGCCCTGCATCTGTAAACTCCACCCCTTCCTTCTAAAAGCTCCAGCTCTTCAGAGGTGTGGGTAAGCGAGGGGAGGAGGTTCACTACTACACTAGGAGGTTCTCCCCACCCCCCCAAAAAAAAAAAAAACTGCACTGGGCTCTCACCTTACCGCAGCCCACCTGCTCCTTTGTACCAGCTGTGTGTAGCGAGTACTTTTCATTAATGAAAAAAAATCTCCCTTTTTTTTTTTTTTTTTTTTTTTTGTTCTTCTTTAGCCTCCGCAAGGTGTTCTCGCCGCTCAGTACCCTGAAGACGACCCCGATTACTGTGTATGGACGCCCCCTGCAGGTAATGTCATCTAAACCTTTCTTTAACCCACTCACCTACCGGGCCAATTCTGACACCGCTAACATATATGTAAAAATCTGTGACTTACAACTCCCAAACGTTATATATAGTTCTTTAGCAGAGGCCCTAGGTAATAAAATAGCGGTCATTGCAATTTTTTATGTCACACGATATTTGCACAGCAATGTTTTTTTTTTTTTTTTTTTTTTTTTTTTTTTTTTTGGGGGGGGTTTTTAATGCAATTTTTTCGAAAAAAATTCACTTTCTTGAATAAAAAATTAGAACAAAAAAAAAATTGATCTAATGCAATAAAAAAAAGAAAAAGGCCTTGTTTACATTGGGCCGGAACCAGAAGTGACATCACGGAGTCACTGCGGTCCCCTAGACCAGGCGGAGGCAACCTGGGGGCCCTCCAGCTGTTGCAGAACTACAAGTCCCATCGTGCCTCTGGGAGTAATTGTAACTGCCAACCTTGCAATGCCTCATGGGTAATGTAGTTCCACAACAGCTGGAGTGCCCCAGGTTGCCTACCCCGGCTCTAGACCATCTTTCCTCCAATCATCTGTTACCACCCGCCGCAATTCACAGATGGGTTCTCAGGACTACTGATCATCCAAGAATCACTGGGCTTTTTACAATTTTTTATTTTTTTTTGAAACGCAGTGACCAGAGCAATATGTTACCATGGTAACGGTGTACTACTCTGGGGAAGTGATCAGGATTTTTTTTTTTTTTTAACATTGATTGCTTATAGCAGTGAATTTCATTGCTATAAGCAGTCATTTTACTGAATGTAACTGGTTCATTCAGTTTGTTTTGTTGTGGTTAGCTGTGATTGGCCAGAGCTAATCACATGGTACAGACGTGCTGTGATTGGCCCTGTCTGTGCCATGTGATCAGATTGACTAATCACAGCTAGCAACACAATTGTACAGAATTGAGGGCACGAAAGGAAGCCTTCCATTGGTTTACAACTGTCATGTGACGTGCTGTGATTGGACATCGTACATTCATCGGTCATCGCCTGTTTCCGGTGGACACCTTTGTGTGTCTACCTGCACAGGTGCCAGTGACAGATGTTGCCACGGCGCCTTCTGAAAAGACGTCATGGTGTCCAGTAGAGCTGCACGATTCTGGCTAAAACGAGAATCACAACCTTTTTTTTTTTTTTTTTTGCTTAGAATAAAGATCGCGATTCTTGCGGCGTAACGTCATCTTTCACCTTATACAAAAAAATTGGGTTAACTTTACTGTTTTAGTTATTTTTAAATTCATTGAAATGTAGTTTTTCCAAAAATATTGCGTTTGAAAGACCGCTGCGTGAATACAGTGTGGCATAAAATATCGCAACAGCCACCATTTTATTCTCTAGGGGCAGGGAACCTGGGGGCCCTCCAGCTGTCCCATCATGCCTCTGGGAGTCATTGTAACTGCCAGCCTTGCAATGCCTCATGGGAAATGTAGTTCCACAACAGCTGGAGGCCTACTGGTTGCCGACCCCGGCTCTAGAGACTCTGCTAAAATATATAATCATATACAATGTTTGGGGGCTGTCAGTAATTTTCTAGCAAAAAGTACAGATTTTAACTTGTAAGCAACAAGTGTCAGAAAAAGGTTTAGTCTTTTAAGTGGTATAACTGACCTCATTTACAGACCGAAGTTCTTTTTTTTTTTATCTAAAAGAACTAAATGTTACAAGGTTTCTCTTTGTCACCTGAGCGATGTTGTGATAAACTTGGCAGGCTGCCTGGTTTGGTTTTTTTGGGGGTTTTTTGACGGCTGTCGGCTTGAGCAGAGAACTCTCTGCACTGAATCGAGGAAATGCTTTGTTCAGATCGCGAGGAGGGTTTAATCGAGATCTCGATTCTTTAATGAATAATTGTGCAGCTCTAGTGTCCAGTCTGAAGGAGGAAGGGCCCGCCCTGCTGTCAGTCTGCTATAGGCCGGGCGGGAAGGTGTTAAAAAAAAAAAAAAAAAACAGGGGTGTGATATCGCTTGGACAGGAAGTAAGTAATTGAACTACAAACGCGTTCATATTCCGCTTTCTTCTTCCAGGACAATCCGGTGACGGGAAGACCCATTTAAATGACAAATATGGCTACTGAACCGATCCGCGCCGCTGCGCAGGGAACGGTCACCGCATGGGCCTCGCTTCTGAATCCTTCACCACTCCCATCACAGGATCCCTTTTCTCCCGGACAGCCACGGCCGCTCTCCTCTTCATTCCACACATCTCAGATGTTTAGACATCGACAGCTTTTTTTTTTTTTTTTTTTTTTTTTTTTTTTTTGTATCTCGATCTGCCACTGAAGACATCGGTTCCAGAAATGTGAGGACAAATGGATGTTTTAACCTTCACTTGTGTTCTGTGCTGCACAGGAAACCCGCAAAGGGATGTGTTTTAGCGTTTATGGTTCACCCAACACCTCCCCACCCTCCCCCAACCCAGCTTCTGACTTGCATCTCATCTCTACACGGGTCTGCCGATAACGGGTCTGCCAATCAACGTGTAGTAAAGAGAATATCCTTTGAGCCGCACATCACTGCAAATCCGCTATGGAAGAGTGCGTGGAAGTCTCACCTTGGGACCGCCCAACGGTAGTCAAGGTGCAGGGATCTCCCAGCTGTTGCGGAACTACACGTCCCATGAGGCATTGTGAAACTCTTGTTGGGAATTGTAGTTTCTGAACAACTGGAGGGCCGTAGTTTGGAGACCCCCCCTCAAGGGGATCATGACTGAGCTCCAGGGGGCGGAGCGAAACATAGAGGCGTGGCCTGAGCCCAGGCTGAAACTGGCACACAGATTTTGCAGCGATGTGCGGCTCAAGGGATATTTTCTTCACTACAGCGAATAAAGGTGGCCACACATGTGTCAATAGGATCATTTGGTTGAGAATTCAAATCCAGAAGATCCTTCATTTGATCAATTTTTTTTTTGTTTTGTTTTTTTTTTTTTTGGAAGGATTGTATATTAAAGCTGATCTTCAGCTTTAGTTTCAGATTAAACAGTTCATTCGGGACAACAAACGATTTCCCTTCACTAACATGTGGCTGCTGGGTGTGTGCTCTATAAGCTGTATGTAGCCTCAGCTCGAAGGCAAGCTGATATCACAACCTCTGACTCCGCCAATCAGGGAAAGCTTTGTCTTCATTAATAGAATGCAAAGCTGCCTATGAATGGCTGAGAGGCACTCAGACTTACACTATCTTGGTGTGAGATGGGAAGCTCTCCTCTCTCACCTAGAATACAGTACTATATACTGTATGTAGCCTCAGCTCAGAGGCAGACTGATTATGTCACAACCTCTGACTCAGCCAATCAGGGAAAGCTTTGTCTTCATTAATAGAATGCAAAGCTGCCTATGAATGGCTGAGAGGCACTCAGACTTACACTATCTTGGTGTGAGATGGGAAGGTCTCCTCTCTCACCTAGAATACAGTACTATATACTGTATGTAGCCTCAGCTCAGAGGCAGACTGATGTCACAACTTTTGATTCATTGATGGAATACAAAGCTGCCTAGGAATGGCTGAGCACCGCTCAGACTGAGGCTTGGTACCGGTGTGAGACGGGAAGGCCTCTTTTCTCACACAGAACACAGTACTGTATGTAGTCTCAGGTCAGCTCAGAGGCAGACTGATGTTGTCACAACCTTTGGTTCATTGATAGAATACAAAGCAGTCTATGAATGGCTGAGCGCTGCTCAGACCAATGCTTTCTTTTTCCAGGTGTGAGACGGGAAGATATCCTCTTGCACTCGGTAAACAGTGCTATATACTGTATGAGGCCACAGCCACATACAGTTTATCCAGCGCCCCCAGTGGCTGCATATGTTAGTGAGGGAAATGGTTTATTTGGGCCAGCTTGGCCCGACTGAACTGTTGAAACTCAAACTAAAGCTGGAGATCATCTTTTTTTTTTTGTAACCTTTCTGCTGGCCCTTTTTAAGAAGTTCTAAACACCAGAGGTGCTTCCTGGACTTCCCAGTCATGTGATCACTATGATTGGCTGTTACACTGATCACCTGATCAAGCACCCGACCTACTGGCTAAGTGACCAGAAGCTGTCGGTGATAGTGCAGTCAGTGCTGGGGGGGCGCTCGATTGAGCATGCTCCCAGCACAAAATAGCGACACCAACATTAAGGAGTGAAATGTTGGCCTCAGCTGTGGCCCCCCCGTTGAGATGAGATGCAATCCCACCAAAAGAACGCCAACGCACCGAGCCACCGCCAGCAATCGCCAGTCTCTGTATGAAAACATTTGTCGTCGGTTTCACAAGCTTTGTATTTCAGGTCTTATTCCTTATAGACTTCTAGAAGATACGGCACTCGGCAGAGTCTCTTCTCCGCTCCCCTATGGACTGTCAGTTGTTAGAGTGGACATTTTTATTTTTGTGATTTTTTTTTTTTTTTTTTTTTTCCACCTTGTACAATTCCGAAGCTGTAAATACCTGTTTTGTTTGTAGCGTTGTTTCTAAAATAACATTTAAAAAAAAAGTGACATTTTTGGGTTTCAGATTTGGCCATGTTACCTGTAGGGTGTTCCTTTTTATTTCATTTACTGTTTAGGTTTTTATTGATCTGTTTTTTTGCAATAAAATTAATTGTGGATCAAACGAGGAGCGACTGTTGTGTGTTCAGAGTCTGCAAAGTGTCCCTCTAATCCGCAGGGGTTCTCAACTCAGGACCCACCAACAGGCCAGGTGTGCAAGAGAACGGAAATACATCACAGGTCATATTTGCTGCTCACTGATTGCAGTGTTCTAGTCTGCATCTCCCCCAAGCTAATACCTAAAATCTGGCCTGTTAGTGGGTCCTGAGGACAGGAGTTGAGAACCACTGCTCTAATGGTCCTGGGATGGCAGCTTCACATGCAAAGTGTCCTTCTAATGGTCCTGGGATGGGAGCTTCACACACAGTGTCCCTCTAATGGTCCTGAGATAGGAGCTTCACATGCAAAGGGTCCCTCTAATGGTCCTGGGATGGGAGCTTCACACACAATGTCCCTCTAATGGTCCTGGGATGGGAGCTTCACACACAATGTCCCTCTAATGGTCCTGGCATGGGAGCTTCACATGCAAAACTGTCCCTCTAATTGTCCTGGGAAGGGAGCTTCACACACAGTGTCCCTCTAATAATGGTTCTGGTGTGGGAGCTTCACACACAGTGTCCCTCTAATGGTTCTGGGGTGGGAGCTTCACATGCAAAATGTCCCTCCAATGGTCCTGAGATAGGAGCTTCACACACAGTGTCCCTCTAATGGTTCTGGGATGGGAGCTTCACATGCAAACTCTCCCTCCATTGATCTTGGGATGGGAGTTTCACATGCAAACTGTCCCTCTAATGGTCCTGAGATAGGAGCTTCACATGAAAACTGTCCCTCTAATGGTTCTGGGGTGGGAGCTTCACACACAGTGTCCCTCTAATGGTTCTGGGGTGGGAGCTTCACACACAGTGTCCCTCTAATGGTTCTGGGGTGGGAGCTTCACACACAGTGTCCCTCTAATGGTTCTGGGGTGGGAGCTTCACACAGTGTCCCTCTAATGGTCCTGGGGTGGGAGCTTCACATGCAAACTGTCCCTCTAATGGTTCTGGGGTGGGAGCTTCACATGGGATTTATCTTCAGCAAGAGCCGTGTGCACAGCGAGCATTTGGAAAGCTTTGAGCAGCTTTGTTGGAGCCTTTAACCACTTGTCTACCAAGCCTATTCTGACACTTCTCATATAAACAGCTTATTTTTTTGCTAGAAAATTTACTTCGAACCCCCAGTTATATGTTGTATTAAAGCGGGGGTTCACCCACACCGCCAAAAAAAAAAAAATATTAAAAGCCAGCAGCTACAAATACTGCAGCTGCTGACTTTTAATACATGGCCACTTACCTGTCCCAGGGTCCAGCGATGTCGGCAGGGGACGCCGAGAACCCGCTCGGTTCTCGGCAGCTACCGCCGCCATCCTAGGTGAGGGAATCAGGAAATGAAGCGTTGCGGCTTCACTTCCCGGTTCCCTACTTCGCATGCGCGAGTCGCGCTGCGCGTCCCTAGTGGTCCCCGCTCTCTCCTGGGAGCTGTGTGTTCCCAGCAGACAGCGCGGTCGGGACGGGAAGAGGCGTAGACTCCCATGGGAGTCTATGCCGGAAGTGGGTGCAAATACCTGTCTTAGACAGATATCTGCACCCCTCTCCCCCCTGAAAGGTGCCAAATGTGACACCGGAGGGGGGGAGGGTTCCAAAAAGCGGAAGTTCCATTTTTGTGTGGAACTCCGCTTTAAGCAACGGCCGTAGAGAATAAAATGGTGGGTGTTGTAAATTTTTTATGTCACACGGGATTTGCACAGCGGTTTTTCAAATGCAATTTTATGGGGAAAAAAATGCACTTTTATGAATTTCAATGCAAAAAACACAATATATAATACCCAATTGTTTGGAAAAATATAAAAGATGTTACACCGAGTAAATAGATACCTAACATGTCACACTTTAAAGTTGCGCCCGTTCGTGGAATGTGAACAAACTACGGTACTTAAAAACGCTTTTAAAAGCCTTTACAGGTTACCAGTTTAGAGTTAGAGGAGGTCTGGTGCTAGAATTATTGCTCTCACTCTGACGTTCGCAGTGATAACTCACAAGTGCGGTGCGAACACAGTTTACATATGTGTGCATGACCTATGTATGTGCTCACCTTTGCACCTCGATCGCAGGGGCGCTTTAATTATTTTTATTGAAAATTGTTTATTTGTACAATGTTTTTCAATTAACTTTATTGCTATCACAAGGGATGAACAATATCCCTTGTGAAGGCATGGGTATTGACAGGTCCTCTGTACTGAGACACCTGAGGTCTTTTAGACCCCAGATCTCTCCTCTGTCATTAAAAGCACCTGATCATAGGAGATCAGTTTGATCCGATGCTTTCACAAGCCGGTAACGGCCCCTTTACGTTAGACCGACAGCAGAAGTGACAAAATACTCATCGCTTTCGGTTTCCCAGACCATAGAGATGATCAGGGCTGTTCTGGTTCTCAGTCATCTCTATGGCCAGCTGGTGGAACTGCCAGCTTCAGTCCCTAGGTTCCCCCGTGGGACAGGAGAGCCTGTTAAGATGATGGGGTGGGAATCACATTCCGCCGCACGTTAAAGCAATCCAGCAGCTATTTAGCCGCTAGGATTGCTTTTACTTTATTCATCACCAGCTAAAAAAAAAAAAAAAAGATTCTGGGGTCATCGCTTTCCGCCTTGGCAGTGGTATTACTATTCCTTTAGGAGGAAGTGGTTACCAGTTGTCTACCACGCTACGTTTATAAACGGCAGGGTAGGCAAGTTTAATCAAGCTCCTGGCTTTAGGAACCCGCAAAGGACTTTCTGATGAACAAAAAAATGGGGCCCTCAAAGTAAGCACTCCCCCCAGCCAGCAGCACCCCATGATGGTTCCTGGGCTCTCGCATTCTTCTGGGGCGCCCAGGATCACAGGAAACAGCTTGCCCAGCGAGAGCAGGAGGAACTAGGAGAACATTCGTTCCTCCATCCCTCCTGCCAAGGTGGCCACTGGTAGGGTAGACTGCATCTGCATGGAGACTGCCTTGGTAACGCCCACATGTGATGCTGAAACTCCATGATTGAAAAAAACTAATCCAATGAAAAAGGGGCGGGTCCAGGGATAATCGGGCTGGGCAAGAATGGAGTTAGATGACGCTGGATGTCCCCCAGCCAGGAAATGAGGGGGAGCTCCATCTGCCTCGCCACAGCTTCTAATGTACATTGTGAGAAGCTCACAGTGTGCAGTGAAATTGGAGTGAGCGATTTCAGTCCAGGAAAGGAGCCGGGTACACCTGTACAAGACTGAAGGGGAGGGCGGAGTTCATCCTCGTGAAATAAAAAAAAGGAAACTTTTTGACTAAAATACTTGCCTCCCCTCTGGTGCAGCCCCCTGCAGTAATTCTTTTTCACCACTAGATGTCCTCAGTCTCCCACCCAGTCTTGAAGACTGAGGACATCCTGTGAGTACAGGCTAAGGGAACCTCCCCCTGGGTGGGGGTGGTGGGGTGTTTAACACTTTGTTTTATAAACATCTTAGGCTGGAATAGCAGAGGGAATTGAGTTTTGAAGAACACCTGTGCATTCGGGGCAGAGTTTCACCGGCTATTGAGATGCTTTCCTGGTAGGGGAAGCAATGTAGCACAGATGGGGCTACCTGGGCACTGCATAAAGCGGATGCATCACATCAAACTACCCTATGATTTAGAATGGAGCCCCAATGCACAACTACAGTAGCAGTCCATGAGAATGACGCACCACAACGTCCATGCCCCTTCAGAAAGGATGGGTTGCCTTAATGCAAAGAATGGTGTGACCAGGTCCTAATAACTCACCAGAATGGAGGGGCTGGAACATCTGTAGGACCTTCATAAATGATGAGAATCCTCAAAAAAACATTTTATAACAAATCCACACTAATATCATTCTAACAAGAAATATTTCCTGGGATGACTTGGAGGGACTCCGGCTTATGGTGTCCTTTCCTGGAAACACAAAAACGTCGCTGAAAATACTACAAAATAAAACCTATATCATTTCCAGAATAGAGGGAACGCAATGGACGTGAAGTCCAAGCGTGATGTAACCTCCAACAGCTGGAGAAGTCGGGTCGTATAATTCTGAGACTGAGTACATAAGGTTGTCCTCCACCATTGGTTTCAACATGGAACTTCAGGCTAGAACGAATTCAGCTTGCATGCATGCATATGCAGCCTACCAATGGCCACCTTGGCAGGAGGGATGGAGGAACAAATGTTCTCCTAGTTCCTCCTGCTCTCGCTGGTCAAGCTCTTCCCCGTGGTCCTGGGCGCCCAGAGGACAGCGATAGCCCAGGAACCATCATAGGTGCTGCTGGCTGGGGGGGGGGGGGGGGGAGTGCTTACTTTGAGGACCCCATATATATTTTTTTATCAGAAAGTCCTTTGCAGGTTCCTAAAGCAGGTCAAATTTTTTTGTCCCCCATGCAATGAAGCTATGCCCCCACACTGCATGGGTTAACTCAACTTATACTCACCCGATCCTGCGAAAAACGGCGCTCCCCCACGTCTATCAACCATCACAACGTGATGGTTGATGGGGGACAAGGGTCTCTTTCCCACAACCCTGGCCTGGCATGGATAGGGGGGCGGACCCCTACGCTCTTTTCTTCAGAATTTTTCATTGCCAGCAATTCTTCAGTGTACATTGAGTCATCCGTTGTTAAAGTGTATGTAAACCCCTCCTATCGTTTTCAGCCAAGGAAGCGGCCATCTTTGCCTCTGTTTAATCTACAACTGTCATGATGCTGCACATGTGATCAGTTTAGACACCAGCCATTGGATGGTTTGACAGTGTGGTTGAGAGCACAACCAATGGGAGTGTTACGTTTCCGGCACGTGTTGGAAATGAAACAGTTTTATGGATGGGTTTACTTCCACTTTAAGGATGTGGCCGGCTCCTTAACAACCAGCTATTCTTCACACAGAATTCAGATCGGTCGATCGTTTTTCAATCGATCCAAAATTTTAAATCCTTCCGAAAATTTGAAATTCATTAGAAAGCGAATAAAGGAAAAGTAACAAATTTCAATTAAATTCGTTACTATTGTCATTCGGAGATTTGGATGCATCCGCATCTCCGAATCACAAAATATTTGTCTGAATGTAGATTTGGACCGAAACGAATTGCACATGTCTATTCGTTCCTAGCCTTGAATTCCACCTTATAGGATAGGGTCACCTTTTAGGAATATGTTATACCTGCATTTAGGGTGTAACAATAGACCCCCCGCTCAGGACCGAAACACTACCCTAACAAAAACAGACCCACTACTAGCAACAATAGACCTACGCCTGCAACAATAGATCACCCAGCAGCAACAATAGACCCCCCAACAACAGTAGATCTACCCCTCAGCAACACTACACATCCCAGTGGTAACAATAGATCACCCAGCAGCCAAAAATATATCCCCCCATTTACAGTAAAAGTAGATTCCCCCTCAGTGGCAGTTACCCAATCGGTTGCAGGCGAGTGGGCTCCTATGGGCGGCAGGCAGTGGCCGGGTTGCAGGCTCCTATGGGCGGCAGGCAGTGGCCAGGTTGCAGGCTCCTATGGACGGGTTGCGGGCTCCTATGGGCAGCAGGCAGTGGCCGGGTTGCGGGCTCCTATGGGTGGGTTGCGGGCTCTTACGGGTGGGTTGCGGGCTCCTATGGGTGGCGGGCTGCGGCTCCTGTGTCCTCTCTGCATCACCATGCGGCTTCTGCTGTGCGCCTCCCTCCCTCCTCCTAAGCATCCAATAGGATTGCCTGTCCTTTCAGCCAATAGGGTGACCGGTGTCAAAACCCGCCTTATGATTGGCCGGGAGGAGGATCAGTGTTGCAACAGCAAATATTGATTCGCTTGTTGTAACACACTTGGGTGGGCTCGGAGTGCACTCCCCGAGCCCACCCTATATTGAAGCCTATTAGAGCCTCTGACTCTAATCGGTGCTTAAAAAAAAAATAGCCCATCCGCATTGGAATACATGGGCCGGTGTCCTGAAAGGAGTCGGACGCATGGATAGGGGAGGCGGCAATAGACGGGCCGCCCCTGTTCCTCCTCCACAACAGTAGATCTCCCCCCAAAAACATTACACATCTCAGTGACAATAGATCCCCCCTCCCCCAGTAGCCAGCATCAATAGACCTTCCAGCACCCCTTACCATTACATCAGGGCCAGTGCTACCACTAGGCGAATTAGGCAGCTGCCTAGGGCGCACTGGTTCCTAGGGGCGCCCGGCCGCTGATTTCCCTCTGCGTCTGCAGGCTGAAGCATGTAACTAACTCAGTAATTAGAGGCGCAGCGCAGCACCGGAGCCAGCACTAGAGGAAGCAGAGTCGATGCTTCCTGTATAACGCCGCCTCCTGTCACATGGGCAGGGCAAAGGGGGTGGAGTCAGGGGTTAAGCCAATGGGGGCGGCAAAATGAGGTTTAGCCTAGGGCAGTGATGGCGAACCTTGGCACCCCAGATGTTTTGGAAATACATATCCCATGATGCTCATGCACTTTGCAGTGTAGTGAAGCATCATGGGAAATGTAGTTCCAAAACATCTGGGGTGCCAAGGTTCACCATCACTGGCCTAGGGTGTCAAAAATCCCTGCACCAGCCCTGCATTACATCCATTCACTGCTGGCGGTGGCAGAACTGCGTACCACCGAGTCCCCGCTGATAAAAGCCCCGGTGATACCTCTCCTTGTACTGTAGTACCCCCGGGGGAGGGGGGGGGGGGGGTTATACGCCACGTCTTCTGGTTATTTGCCAAAATTTCAGGGAAATGAAAAGTCTCAGTTTCACTCATTCCTAGCGACCAATTTAAACAGATATAAATATAAACCCACAGAACGCACGTACTGAAAACATACAAACGTTCCCCTTTAGGGCGAGAATCCAAAGGAATATAAAGGGAGTTGTGGAAAAGCTATAAGACACGAGGCGGAATGTAAACACTGGAAAGACTCTCATTGGCCGAGCCGGAATAAAGTCACATTGCACTTCATCTCTTTTCCTGTTGCCTCGCCTGGGAATGGAAAGCGGAGAGGTGGCACCGGGATTTCAATGAATATTTCATGCTTTCTTCTGCTTATATATTAATAGACTGCGCCCCCCCCCCCCCACCCCCGGGACTTGTGTCCTGGCCAGGAAGGTACGCTCCATATACAGACAGATTTCTGGCTGCGGATAAATGTTGAATACTTCAAATAAAGCGACGCCAAGCGGCTCGTATCCTATAGAGGAGAGGAAAAACATAATTAACTACACATTACATCACAGTGCAGCCATTGACACCAACAAATGGGGCACGTCGGAGGAATATTGAATGTAAAATGCAGCTTGGCTGCGAAGGTGTTCCCACTGAGAAGCATACGTCAGAGCAATTCACTTTGCGTTGGCTCTGGTATGTTGGCGCTGGAAGTGTAAGGACTATTGGGACACTTTACTGGTGATATGGTAAGTAGTAAAGCCCATCTTCAGGTAACATTGGATCCCTCTGTTTTCAACTGGGAAGTAATGCAACTCACAGTTGTTTTGCTAATTCTTGCAATTTGGCTAATGATTGCAGTAAAGCCAAGAAAACAGTTACAGGAATACAATACAAGACATACAGAGTGTACAAATATGCAGATACGTATACTGTATATACTTGCATATGCTATCTATCCTTTTCTGCTAAAAGCCCCAGTCTGTATGCAGTAAGGATACACTAAAAGTCCTTTGCCTCCGTTAGAGCTGGTCCTCCATTTCCGTAGCAAACAGGACCCCAGATATTTCAAGAAATTGGCTCTGGTCAGTGGTTGTCTGCCGGTCCACCGACACTTACCCCATCTAGGCGGCGGGGATCGGGCATCGGGCAGCGGCGGGCACATCGAGCAGCAGCAGGGATCGGGGCATCAGCGGACATCAGGCTGCAACGGCTCCTGTGTCTTCTCCTCCTCACTTCCGCTGTGCGTCTCTTCCTAGGCATCCAATAAGATCGCCTGTCCTTTCAGCCAATTGAGTGACGGGTATCAGACCCGCTTCCTGATTGCCCGGGAGGGGGATCAGTGTTGCAACAGCAAATATTTATTGGGTGGGCTCCAGAGGCAATGCTCTGCGCCTCGAGCCCACCCTATTTTGAAGCCTATTAGAGCCTCTAGCTCTAATCAGGTGCTTAAAAAAAAACACCCCCCATCATAGGAATTCATGCACCCGGCATCCTGAAAGGGGCAGTGGCTAGGGGAGGTGGCACTCGTGTGCCCACAATGGACGGGCTGCCCCTGGCTCTGGTATGTTGGTGTGGGAAGTATAAGGACTACTGGGGCATTTCATTGGTGATAAGGTAAGTATTAAAGCCCATCTTCTATTAGTTACAGTTATAGGAATACAAGACATAGAGAGTACTACAAATATGCATACATATGTTCTTGAACATGCTACCTAACCTTTCCTAGCAAAGGCACTAGTCTGTATGCAGGAAGGATACACTAAAAGTCCCTTGCCTCCATTAGAGCTGGTCCGCCATTTCCGTAGCAAACAGGACTCCAAGCATTTTAAGAAATTGCAGGAAAACTGGTTCTTGGTCCTGGCAGTATTGTTTCTTTTTTGGGGGATTGAAGTTGAATACTTCAAATAAACCAATCCCGAGCTGCTCGTATCCTATACAGGAGAGGATGAACATCATTAAATAAATGTTATATCACAGTGCAGCCATTGACACCAAAAATGGTGGAAGGAATATTAAATGTGAAATGCAGTTTGGCTGTGGATGTTTTCCGACCGAAAAGCATACATCAGATTCAGAGCAATTGAGTTTGCATTGGCTCTGGTATGTTGGCGCGGGAAGTGTAAGGACTACTGGGACATTTTATTGGTGATAAGGTAAGTATTAAAGCCCATCTTCTATTATTTATAGTTACAGAAAGACAATACAAGACATACAAAGTGCTACAAATATGCATACATATATTCTTGCATATGCTACCTATCCTTTCCTAGCAAAGGCACTAGTCTGTATGCAGTAAGGATACACTAAAAGTCCCTTGCCTCCATTAGAGCTGGTCCACCATTTCCGTAGCAAACAGGACTCCAGGTACTTCAAGTGATTGCAGGAAAATTGTTTTTTGGTCCTGGCAGTATTGTTCCCCTCTCGTAAAGTGGCTTCTAATGTTGTCCCCTGACAAAGTCCTCCTTTCAGCTTCTGTGCTGGTCTTTTATCTTGGAAAGTTTGGTAGCCATTCCCACATGGCTGTATCCCTTTCAAAATTGGGTTCCTACATCAGTTTCAAAGAGAGACTCATTTCTGTCCACAAATTCTAGTGTCATAGGTCGGGCATATTTAAAATAAGGCCAGGCTATTGTTGACTCCTATTGACACTATGCTAGCAAGCTTGGGTCCAGCTTTTGACACGAGCTCCTCTAAAACAATGAGAAAGGCACCTGAAGAAGGACCCTCTCACTCTGCAGTCTGGGCCCGGTCTTGTCGCCACCCATTGTGATTACATTACCAAGCTACCACTGGAGTCTTTAGGACCCTGTGTGGTTCCCCTCAGAGGGGAACCTCCACATCACCAGGCAGCAATGTGGGCACTCGAAGAAGAACCTTCCCACTCTAAAGTCCAGAAAATTATTTTTTTACCTTTACCTTCAAAATAACACCTTCTACTACAATCCCTATTTATTATCCATTCATATAATAATCACATAAAAATCTTCCCTGTTGTACTTCCACTGATAATGTGACAACGCTGCCTTTGTATGCACTCTACACAGCAGCAGCGTTGTCACCTTTCTTACGTGCAGGGCCAGGACAAGGGACAACTTCCCTGGGCACAGCGTGTAATGTAGGGATGGGGGCGCCACAAGTTCCTTCTACTATAAGGCTGACAGGAGTAGTGACAGTGGCATCACTACTTCTGTCAGCCCAGTGCTGGAAGTGGCAAGGAGAGAGCCGGGAAGAGGTGCGGGCTGTGCTCTCCCTCCCTCCCCCTTCTTCTCATAAGCTTGCAAAAAATTCATTGGGGGGGCTAATTTGGCATCTTTGCCCTGGGCAGTGGATAATCCTGTGCTGGCACTGATTGCCTGTTTTGAAAATGTTTTGAAAAATACATTTTTTTTTTTCACCAACTTTTTTGGTTCTATTCTTTTCCTTTTTCGAGAAGAAAAAGATACAAAGTATGACATAATAATACAATGTATGACACAATAACACAACATATAACATAATAATACAATGTATGACATAATACAACGTCTGATACAATAATACAATGTATGACATAATACAATGTCTGATACAATAATACAATGTATGACATAATACAATGTCTGATACAATAATACAATGTATGACATAAAAAAATCCCCAAAGGGGTTCCTTCGATTGTCATCCAAAACAAAAAAAAACCAGTCCTGCCTATAGATGCAGAATAAGACGTGACGTGTGTCGGGCACGGCCTGGATGTTCAGTAATTGGAACCATCTGCCTCTTTATTCATCATTTGTAAGTCCGGGAAGGATAACCGCTGGCTGCTTCCCCGGACTCCTGATTCAGGGTGGAAATGGCGCACTCAGCCGGTGCGGTTGAAGCCGGGAAGATTATGACGTTAATCGAACCTCCCGCCCGTCACACCTACGTGCACACAACCAGTCCGTGCGCTTCTAAATCTCAACTCCGGGAAAAGTTATCAAATCCTCCTTTGCGGTGAGCCTGTCCCCGGACTGCAAGGGGAGAAACGTTCGTTTAGGTGAAGCAGATGGGAAAGCAGTTTAATTACTCCCCAGCAGATGGCGCTCCCTCTACACTCCCTGCAGCGGACTGTCCCTTTGGCATGGTCTCTGCATCAGTCTGGATGACATCAGAGGGCATGTGACCGCCGGAGCATAAGGAAAAAAAGAGGCTGTGGGGACGAGGGCCGGGACAAGGGGGGAAGGGGGGGGGGCAGGAGGGACAGCTGCCCTGGGCCCAGCAGAGCAAAGGGGGCAGAGAATGAACGTTGTGTGGTACAACATGTATTAGAAGTGGGGGAGGGTGGTGCAGTTCCACATTCTTGCCCTGGGCACTGGATGGACCGGTCCCGGGACTGGGGGGGGGACTGTTCTTGCAGCGTGGCGGATCGGCTAAGTAAAATTGCTTTATCCCATCCCCCCCCCCAGACATAAGCAAACCGGGAGAACTTTTACTTTCCTCAGAGTTGAGCTTTAAAACAGAACTTTTTTTTTGGATTTGTGTTTCTGTCCATCCAGTTCTGAAATTTATACAGCTCTACCATACAGCACAGACCTGTCTAGCAGGGCCGGAGACCTTATTTTCCTATGCTGCAGTCAAGTCAACTCTTACAGGTCTTATCCCTCCTCCCCCAGCCTGTGATTGGACAGTGAAAGGCAGGCTACTCAGCACACCGATGAGCTCATCTCTCTGTCACTCTGCTCTCTCCTCCTATCAGCATGGACCTTGTTAGTACATGAGAACCACAGCAGATGTAATTGGCTGCTTGTGCCGCTTCCCTACCTCCCCCATATTGGCTGCTCTGAAAGTGAGGCTCAGCTCAGTGCCTAGGAGTGCGGCACAAAGGTGGCTCATCTTACTGCAAGTCTACCAGCCGCGGGCCTGTCTGATTGGAAGCCATAGACTCTCTGGAGGCTTAAAAGTAGAAGTAGAGGCTAAACTTTCACTGGGGAGATTTCACTTCCTGTTCCAGAGCCAAAACAGGAAGTGAGAGAAAATCCCTCCAAAGTGAGGTTGTCACCAGAACTAGTGTCCCCTGTTGGAAGATTTCCCCTCCGTTCCTGTTCTGGTGACAACCCAACATTTGGGGTTTTCTGTTGTTTTTTGGTAATAATAGTAAACAGGACAAATAGAGAGGGTGAGTCTCCTTAATGGGGGGGGGGGGGGCACAGACAGCAATAAAACCTGACAGGGGGTCAAATCCCTCTCCACTCCATCCAAAACTAAATAAAAAATTGCCTTCAGTTACACTTTAATGATGTGAATCTCCTAAAATGAGCCTTTTATCTGCAGAATGTTTCTTTACTTGGGCTTTACAGCTTCACACCTACAGGTGCAACGGTGCGTGAGCGTGCGCCCTGCTTTACCACATAATAAAGCGCCTATCGCTTTAACATGCTTGTTTGATGCGTTTTCGATGCTTCTCTGATGCTTTTTGAAGCTTTAATGAAGCTTGGCAGATGCCCTGTGTGTGAGCTCAGTAATACCCCCAGCTCAGCAGATCCCCTGCTCAGTAATACCCTCAGCTCTGCATATCCCCCGCTCATTAGTACCCCCAGCTCTGCATATCCCCCGCTCATTAGTACCCCCAGCTCTGCTGATCCCCTGCTCAGTAATATTCTCAGCTCTGCTGATCCCGCACTCATTAGTACCCCCAGCTCTGCTGATCCCCTGCTCAGTAATATTCTCATCTCTGCTGATCCCCCACTCATTAGTATCCCCAGCTCTGCTGATCCCCCACTCATTATTATCCCCAGCTCTGCTGATCCCCCACTCATTAGTATCCCCAGCTCTGCTGATCCCCCACTTATTAGTACCCCGAGCTAAGTAGTATCCCCAGCTCTGCTGATCCCCTGCTTAGTAGTACCCCCAGCTCTGCTGATCTCCCGCTCATTAGTATCCCCAGCTCTGCTGATCCCCCACTTATTAGTACCCCGAGCTAAGTAGTATCCCCAGCTCCGCTGATCCCCTGCTTAGTAGTACCCCCAGCTCTGCTGATTTCCCGCTCAGTAGTATCCTCAGCTCTGCTGATCCCCCACTCATTAGTACTCTCAGCTCTGCTGTTCCCCCACTCTTTAGTACCCCCAGCTCTTCTGATCCCCCCGCTCAGTAGTATCCCCAGCTCTGCTGATCCCCCACTCATTAGCACTCCTAACTCTGCTGATCCCCCACTTATTAATACTCCTAACTCTGCTGATCCCCTGCTCAGTAGTATCCCCAGCTCTGCTGATCCCCCACTCATTAATTATTACCCCCAGCTCTTCTGATCCCCCGCTCAGTAGTATCCCCAGCTCTGCTGATCCCCCACTCAGTAGTATCTCCAGCTCTGCTGATCCCCCACTCATTAGTACCCCTAACTCTGCTGATCCCCCACTTATTAATACTCCTAGCTCTGCTGATCCCCCACTCAGTAGTATCTCCAGCTCTGCTGATCCCCCACTCATTAGTACTCCTAACTCTGCTGATCCCCCACTCATTAATACTCCTAGCTCTGCTGATCCCCTGCTCAGTAGTATCCCCAGATCTGCTGATCCTCCCACTCAGTAGTATCCCCAGCTCTGCTGATCCCCCACTCATTAATTAGTACCCCCAGCTCTTCTGATCCCCCACTCAGTATTATCCCCAGCTCTGCTGATCCCCCAATCAGTAGTATCCCTAACTCTGCTGATCCCCCACTCATTCGTACCCCCAGCTCTGCTGATCCCCCACTCATTAGTACCCCCAGCTCTGCTGATCCCCCACTCAGTAGCATACCTTCCAACTGTTGATTTTGGTTTGATTTATATAGTTGTATATAAAATATACTATTTATCTATCAAAAAGTGCTTCCCAGTGCTAAACCTTTCTTCCAATTTCTAAATTGCTGCATTTGTAAATTTCAAAAGCCAATATAAAGGAATAGTAGTGGTAAAAAAAAAGCACTTGTGGGTTTAACCAATCATTTTTTTTGTACAATTCCCTTTTAAGGGGTGCAGGGGGTGTGTCCTATCCCTACATACTTTTACTAATAGGTGTCCCTCATTCCCATTTCAGAAAGTTATGAGGTATGCAGTAGTAACCCCCAGCTCTGCTGATCCCCCAATCAGTAGTACCCCCAGGTCTGCTGATCCCCCACTCAGTAATACCCCCAGCTCTGCTGATCCCCCACTCAGTAGTAGCCTCTAGCTCTTCTGATCCCCCACTCATGAGTACCCCCAGGTCTGCTGATCCCCCACTCAGTAGTAACCCCCAGCTTTGCTGATCCCACTTATTAGTACACCCAGCGCTGCTGACCCCCTGCTCAGTAGTAACCCCTCACTGTGCTGATCTCCCACTCAGTAGTAACCCCCAGCTCTTCTGATCCCCAACTCATTAGTACCCCCAGGTCTGCTGATCCCCCACTTAGTAGTAACCCCCAGCTTTGCTGATCCCACTTATTAGTACACCCAGCTGTGCTGATACCTTGCTCAGTAGTAATCCCTCACTGTGCTGACCTCCCACTCAGTAGTAACCCCCAGCTCTTCTGATCCCCAACTCATTAGTACCCCCAGGTCTGCTGATCCCCCACTTAGTAGTAACCCCCAGCTTTGCTGATCCCACTTATTAGTACACCCAGCTGTGCTGATACCTTGCTCAGTAGTAACCCCTCACTGTGCTGATCCCCCACTCAGTAGTTACCCCCAGCTATGCTGATCCTCCTCTCTTTCTGGTCCCCACTCACCTCCCGCTATAATGCTCCCACACTGCGCACCGTGTGTGACATTGCTAGTTTCTCCTGCTCCGGCCCCCAGCTCTGTTGATCCTCCACCACTCAGTCCTATATCTAGGATCCCCGCTCACTTTCCTCCTGCTCTGCTCCAGTCTGGATCCCGCTTACCTTCCTCCTGCTCCGCTCCAGACCGGACCCCGCTCACCTTCCTCCTGCTCCGCTCCAGTCCAGACCCCGCTCACCTTCCTCCTGCTCCAGTCCAGACCCCGCTCACCTTCATCCTGCTCCGCTCCAGTCTGGACCCCGCTCACCTTCCTCCTGCTCCGCTCCAGTCCAGACCCCGCTCACCTTCCTCCTGCTCTGCTCCAGTGCAGACCCCGCTCACCTTCCTCCTGCTCCGCTCCAGTCCAGACCCCGCTCACCTTCCTCCTGCTCCGCTCCAGTCCAGACCCCGCTCACCTTCATCCTGCTCCGCTCCAGTCTGGACCCCGCTCACCTTCCTCCTGCTCTGCTTTGCACACCAGATGTGACGTCTCCAGCAGACACTGCTAGAATATATACACATGAACTGGAAGTGACGCCTGATGACATCTTTCCCAGTGCATCCTGGGATCTCTCATACCTGCAATACCTCCAAAGCAAAGCTAAATGTGAATAAAAGCCCTCAGAAGCTGTAGGTGTTGTTAGCGAGCGTTGTCATAGACTTCTATGGAGAAGCTTTGAAGTGCCAAGAAAGTGAATATGGGGGATCGTTTTTTAAGAAGAGCAAACGCAGCCTGTGACCAGGACTGTGAGGAAACATTTTAGTTGGTGGGAGGAGCTTTGATCAGCATTCAGAGCCCTTTAAAAAAAGCGTCCAATGCCACACATTGAAGCGTGTGTAAACAACGAGCCCTAACTGTGGCTTGTCTCCTAAAGGGCAGCGTGTTCCTTCGCATGTCGAGAAAGCGTGCGATTTTACACACACACAAGGTGTGAGCCCAGCCTAAGTCAAATAAAAGTAACATTTTTTTTTATAACAAGATACAGTAGAGTTACTTTTTAACTTTTTTTTTACCTAAAGTCATAGTTTAATTTACGAACATTGCTCATCCATGAGCTGTGTGAATTGTAATGACAGGTCCACTTTAATACTCGCCATTGTACGGCTTTTATACATGAGGAGTATATGGGATGGAGGAGGAGTGCCGATCGCCACTGGAATGTCGGTATTTACTGAACTAGCATGGCTGATGTCTCTTCTGGGCCTCGTCCATCAACTTGATTTGATTTTAATCCACACTTATGAATTCCCCTCGTTAGACACCTGGCTAATCTTCAGACCCAGCTGTGACCCCAAACATTGGATAGAACCAGACAAATCGCCGCGCTCCTCAAATACTCATAAGTCTTCGGAACGATAAACAAGATGGGAAATTACTAGAAGGTATTATGACAAGTAGCACTCAGCGTTCCCCCCGGTATGTCGATTATAGAGAAGGGGGATGTTTATTCCTAGAGAAGTGTTCAAGGAGGACATCAAATTGGGTGCAGACAGAAAAGCTCCGAATCCTCATCCCAATCCTGAAACCGGAGCCATCCATCTTCAGAAGGAAAAATAAAACTTGAGCAATGATGATGGAGCTCCCCCCCCCCCGGAGATGGAAGAACAGTAGAGGCCACCAATGGCTTCCAGGTGTGGAGATTTTTCATCCATCTTCCAAAGTTCAAGGACTGGACGAGTCGAGGAACATTAGGGGGGCTATTATAACACATGGGGCCGTGGAGAATGAGTGATGTCAACCAACAGGAACCAGACAGAGGAATCTTAGGCCAAATGTCCAAAGCCCAACACCATCTACTGGACTTGTGTTAGATCAAAGAATCCTCAAAAGGAAACTGCAATTCCCCGTACACACGGTCGGATTCTCCGACGTAAAATGTTCGATGGGAGCTTGTTGTCGGAAACTCCGACCGTGTGTAGGCTCCGTCGGATGTTTTCCATCGGAATTTCCGTCACACAAAATTTGACATCTGGATCTCAAATTTTCCGACAACAAAATCTGTTGTCGGAAATTCTGATCGTGTGTACACAATTCCGCAAAGTTGCATGCACGCTCGGAATCGAGCAGAAGAGCCGCACTGGCTATTGAACTTCACTTTTCTCGGCGCGTCGTACGTGTTGTACGTCACCGCATTCTTGACGTTCGGAATTTCCGACAAGAATTGTGTGACCGTGTGTATGCAAGACAAGTTTGAGCCAACATCCGTCGGAAAAAATCCATGGATTTTGTTGTCAGAATGTGCGACCGTGTGTACGGGGCATAATGGTTTTTGTGGAAATTCTTAAAATTTTGAAGGTTAAAAGTTGTTAGGCTGATGGTTTATAGTTGTTTTTACAATCTCTGTGCACACCTGACTATCACACCTACTGTCACAGAACACTTCTGATAGCAGACATTTATGCGTTTTACACAAAATAAAAGCAGAACCATGCTCCACATAGTGTAAATCAGCCACCACTCCTTTATTAAAAACTAAAAATGAACTCACGTGTGAAAAGATCAAGACATCGCTGCATAAAACATCAATCCAAACTTAGCGTGGGGGACACTTCCGATATGTTATAACGTCACGTACGCGGCTCCGCCCGGACACGTTGCGTCAGATGTGACATTCTCAAAGGACTGGAACTGCCCACAAAGTTATTGCTATATGTCACTTACCTGGTGGGAGGCTGAAGTGCTGAGAGGGTTTGCCTCCCCAATCCATGCGTCAGGCACCCTGCATGTAGATTAGGGGCCGGGGCGCATTGGATTAAGGAGGCGGTGCCCCTTATGGACGGGCCGCCACTGGTTTTACACCTGCCTCAACCCATGCCTTCACCTGACTTCTCTCTTGTTTGCTGCCTGCCTCAACCCCAGCCTAGATCTGCCTATCCTCTTCATTGCTGCCGGCCTTTACCCCTGTCTGGACCTGACTACTCTCTTGTCCTGAAAGTGCTTTGTCTTCTCACTAGCTGCCCCTTGTAACACAGATCTATAATATTTACCCATGAAGTTGCCTGACTGTTCCCAACCCAGTCTGACTTGACTACTCTCTTGATTGCCGCCTGCCTCGACCCATGCCTGGACCTGACTAGCCTCTTGTTTTTACACCTGCCTCGGTTTTCTTGATTGCCACTTGCCTGGACCCATGCCTGGACCTGACTTCTCTCTTGTTTGCTGCCTGCCTCAACCCCAGCCTAGACCTGCCTATCCTCTTCATTGCTGCCGGCCTTTACCCCTGTCTTGACCTGACTACTCTCTTGTCTCCTGCCTGCTTTGACCCCTACCTGGACCTGACTAGTCTCTTTTCTCCTGCCTGCCTCAAACCCATGCCTGGACCTGACTAGTCTCTTGTTTTTACACTTTTCTTGACTTTCTTGATTGCCATCTGGCTTGACCCATGCCTGGACCTGACTAGCCTCTTGGTTTTACACCTGCCTCGACTCTCATGATTGCTGCCTGCCTTGAACCCATGCCTGGACCTGACTTCTCTCTTCTTTGCTGCCTGCCTCAACCCCTGCCTATCCTCTTCATTGCTGCTGGCCTTTACCACTGTCTGGACCTAACTACTCTCTTGTCTCCTGCCTGCTTTGACCCCTGCCTGGACCTGACCATTCGCTTGTCTCCTGCTTGCCTTGAACCCTACCTAGACCTGACTACTTTCTTAGTAGTCCTACTACTCTCTTATCTGCTGCCTGTCTTGTTCCCTGCCTGAATATGACTACTCTTTTGTCTCCTGCCTGCTTTGACCTCTGCCTGGACCTAAGAACTCTCTTGTTTGCCGCCTGCCTTGACCGCTGCCTGGAAATAACTTCTCTCTTATCTGCTGCCTGTCTTGTTCCCTGCCTGGATCTGACTATTCTCTTGTTGTACACTCTGCACACTGTTACCTTCCTGTCCTTGCTCACCTCTTGGTGAGGCAATCCAAAGGGACACCACCTGGTACCAGCCTGCAGCAGAGAACTCTGAGGTGATTAAGGGCTCCAAGATCATCTCTACCATCAAGGTGAAGACCAGCTGGTACTTAGACTCCGCCCCTCGGGGGAGCCCATATCGCCCACCAGGGGATTTGTTTCACTCAGAAGTGTGCTTTAACCAGCTTGTGATACTCCTTCCTGTCCAGGCCAGTTTTTAGTGTTGTGATAGTTTGACTGACAATTACTCCATTGTTTAACACTGTACCCAAATTCATTTTTTTGGGGTACACAAATTTAATCTGGCCATACACTAAACAATCTGATTGTATAATAAACCATTTAGATCTACCATCAACTATGTAATGCAAAGACCTGCTGGATTAGATACTGATTGAATGTATTGGTTAGGTTTGTCCTTATACATTGGTTTTGGTAAGGCTAAAGGTATTTGTACAGAGATTGTACAATCTGATTGTATAGTGTATGGTAGAGTTGTTCATTCATCTACAGGGAGCAGTAAAAACGTATTGGCCTGACCACATGTTGCGCACCCCGGGAGCCACTCACAATAAACCAGGACAGAATAACGACTCCTCGAAAGTGAGGAAAGGATCGCCAGAATGTTCCATTTAGAGACCACCAGACGTGACAATAAAAGTTTTATTCCAGCCTCAGGAACGAGGCCGGTTCTAATCACCTCCAGCTGATGGATCGGTATGGCACGGCTCGCACGAACAAGGCGAAAACACGACCTCCGCATCGGTTATCCCCGGAGCCGAGAGACGGAAATATCATTTACTGTATGAAAAAGATCAGCAAAAAACATCTGGAAAACTGACTGAGAGCAGCTGGAGGTCCCGGGTTGTATCAGAGCTGAGATCTGTAAGATGGGAATTCACGGCCTCTGCTGAACTAACAGAGATTTGTGATAGGAAGACTTTCATTCTAATTATAAATTCAAATGTATCCAAACCCGAGAAGAGAAATGGAATACATTGTATCTCATCCATCCTTGGATGTGGTGGCTGCATTTGTTTGTTTATTTCCTATACATTCACCTGGTGATCCCGCCTGTAACTCACTTCCTGTCCTAGGGGGACAACACTCACTGTACTGTATCTATGGAGCAGCAGCAGCGTTGTCACTAGGACAGGACTACAGAACACCTTCTCCTCTCCTCTTCTCATGGGGGAGGGGTTCTGTAGTCCTAATATACTTCCTAATAACATTGATTTAGATTGGAGTGTCTCAACCTTTGTTCAGTCATGGGGAATGACCTGTGGCGGCTCGTCCGTAGGGGGCGCACGGGCGTCACCCCCTCCCCCCAAAGCTATTCTAAAAAAAAGGAGTCACCTGGGTGACATTTTGGGGATTATTTCGGCTCTTCCTGGATGTCAGGTGTACATATATAGCTGTATACACTACATAATATACACAAATTGTGAGTACATCTGTCCTGTGTAGTGTATACAGCTATATACACCCACCTTCTTCCTTCCTGTATATAGAGACCTTCCTCCATGCAGATCTACATCATCTTTCCTGTTACTGTATAAATAGCTGTAAACCGGACAGATGATGTATATCTGTAGTCAGTGATGATGGAGGAAGGTCTCTATATACAGGAAGGAAGGTGGATATAGCTAGCTGTATACAGGACAGATGATGTATACCTGCATATCCTGATCTGTGAGGCTGAGCTATATACCCTGATCTGTAATGCTGAGCTATATACCCTGATGTGTAAGGTTAAGCTGTATACCCTGATCTGTGAGGCTGAGCTATATACCCTGATCTGTGAGGCTGAGCTATATACCCTGATCTGTGAGGCTGAGCTATATACCCTGATCTGTGAGGCTGAGCTGTATACCCTGATCTGTAATGCTGAGCTATATACCCTGATCTGTGAGGCTGAGCTGTATACCCTGATGTGTAAGGCTGAGCTATATACCCTGATCTGTGAGGCTGAGCTATATACCCTGATCTGTAATGCTGAGCTATATACCCTGATGTGTAAGGTTAAGCTGTATACCCTCATCTGTGAGGCTGAGCTGTATACCCTGATCTGTGAGGCTGAGCTATATACCCTGATCTGTGAGGCTGAGCTATATACCCTGATCTGTGAGGCTGAGCTGTATACCCTGATCTGTAATGCTGAGCTATATACCCTGATCTGTGAGGCTGAGCTATATACCCTGATCTGTGAGGCTGAGCTGTATACCCTGATCTGTAATGCTGAGCTATATACCCTGATCTGTGAGGCTGAGCTGTATACCCTGATCTGTGAGGCTGAGCTATATACCTTGATGTGTGAGGCTGAGCTATATACCCTGATCTGTGAGGCTGAGCTGTATACACTTTCCTTTGATGCTGGGGCTGTATACTCTGTCCTGTGATGCTGGGGCTGTATACTCCTGACACTATGGATTGAAACAAGTGGAAAACAGGGGACGCAGTGGGCGGATTCTATAAGGGGTGTGGCTTATGAGAAGTGGGAGGGCTCAAAAGGGAAGGGTGGTATCTGGAGCCCATCATCCTTCATCTGTTGTCCATCATCTGACATTGGTTGTCCATCATCCTTCATCTTTTGTTCATCATCCGTCATCTGTTGTTCATCATCCGTCATCTGTTGTCCATCATCCGTCATCTGTTGTCCATCATCCGTCATCTGTTGTCCATCATCCGTCATCTATTGTCCATCATCCGTCATCTGTTGTCCATCATCCGTCATCTATTGTCCATCATCCGTCATCTATTGTCCATCATCTGTCATCTATTGTACATCATCTGTCATCTGTTGTCCATCATCCGTCATCTATTGTCCATCATTCGTCATCTGTTGTCCATCATCCATTCTCTGTTGTCCATCATCCTTCATCTGTTGTCCATCATCTGACATCGGTTGTCCACGATCCTTCATCTTTTGTCCATCATCCGTCATCTGTTGTCCATCATCCGTCATCTGTTGTCCATCATCCATCATCTATTGTCCATCATCCATCATCTATTGTCCATCATCCGTCATCTGTTGTCCATCATCCGTCATCTATTGTCCATCATCCGTCATCTATTGTCCATCATCCGTCATCTATTGTCCATCATCCGTCATCTATTGTCCATCATCCGTCATCTATTGTCCATCATCCGTCATCTATTGTCCATCATCCGTCATCTGTTGTCCATCATCCGTCATCTATTGTCCATCATCCGTCATCTATTGTCCATCATCCGTCATCTATTGTCCATCATCTGTCATCTATTGTCCATCATCTGTCATCTGTTGTCCATCATTCTTCATCTGTTGTCCATCATCCGTCATCTATTGTCCATCATCCGTCATCTATTGTCCATCATCCGTCATCTATTGTCCATCATCCGTCATCTATTGTCCATCATCCGTCATCTATTGTCCATCATCCGTCATCTGTTGTCCATCATCCGTCATCTATTGTCCATCATCCGTCATCTATTGTCCATCATCCGTCATCTATTGTCCATCATCTGTCATCTATTGTCCATCATCTGTCATCTGTTGTCCATCATTCTTCATCTGTTGTCCATCATCCGTCATCTATTGTCCATCATCCGTCATCTATTGTCCATCATCCGTCATCTATTGTCCATCATCCGTCATCTGTTGTCCATCATTCTTCATCTGTTGTCCATCATCCGTCATCTATTGTCCATCATCCGTCATCTATTGTCCATCATCCGTCATCTATTGTCCATCATCCGTCATCTATTGTCCATCATCTGTCATCTGTTGTCCATCATCCGTCATCTATTGTCCATCATCCGTCATCTATTGTCCATCATCCGTCATCTGTTGTCCATCATCCGTCATCTATTGTCCATCATTCTTCATCTGTTGTCCATCATCCGTCATCTATTGTCCATCATCCGTCATCTATTGTCCATCATCCGTCATCTATTGTCCATCATCCGTCATCTATTGTCCATCATCCGTCATCTATTGTCCATCATCTGTCATCTGTTGTCCATCATCCATCATTTATTGTCCATCACCTGTCATGTGTATTTATAAATTGTATCAATAAATAAAACTGCCAATAACAACACTCATCCCCTCCCCCATGCGTGTTTGTTGTTGTTCCTCCTGATCTCCATCAATGATTATTCTTCCTGGAACATTATAATAAAATATAAATGGAGAAGATCCAGAAGTCGGTCTATCAGAGTCCTTTCCTCGGAGCGGGAGGATCCTTCCTGGAAAACGGGCGGAATTTGGCACATTGCGGCACGCGGCCTATTATTATTCCGGGATCAGGATAAACATCCGTTCAGAGAGCAAAATGGTAAAAAAAAAAAAGATTTAATTATAAACAATCCGACCAATCAGATTGTCCCCCCGATGGGAACCTGATGGAGAGCACATGGCAGGGTGACAACGCTGCTGATAATTGCCACTCCGTGACTTAGGGGGGCATTTATAAAACATTTACTGAGCTGTTCGCCCCGTGAAACTCAGAGAACATGGCGGAACATTCCTTCTGTGTGAATTGGACAAAAACAAATATCTATTTTCTAAATGAATGTTTCTTTATTATTTGCAATAGTAAAATACCTCATTAGAGCCACTAGATGGAGCTGAGGAGCATAGAAAATACGTCTCAAGAGATACAATGTAACAATTCCAGAGAACACTGGAGGGAATTAGCATTAGGTAAATTTATTTGCATACTATTAACCACTTCAGCCCTGGAAGATTTACCCCCCCTTCCTGACCAGGCCATATTTTGCGATACGGCACCGTGCTACTTTAACTGACAGTTGCGGGGTCGTGAAACGCTGCACCCAAATAAAATTTTTGTTCCCCCCCCCCCCACAAATAGGGTTTTCTCTTGGTGGTATTTGAACATCTTTGCGGTTTTTATTTTTTGCGCTATAAGCAAAAAAAGAGCGACAATTTTGACAAACAAAAAACAATATTTTTTACTTTTTTGCTATAAAACATCCAATAAAAAAAAAAATTAATTTCTTCATCAATTTATTCCAATATTTATTCTGCTACATGTTTCTGGTAAAAAAAAAAAAAACAATAAGCGTATATTGATTGGTTTGCGTAAAAAGTTTTAGCGTCCACAAATACGGGATATATTAATGTTTTTTTTCTTCTTTTTACTAGTAATGGCGGCGATCAGTAACTTACAGCGGGACTGCGATATTGCGGCGGACAAATGCGACACTAACTGACACTTTTGATACTTTTATGGGGACCAGTGACACTCATACAGTGATCAGTGCTAAAAATATGCACTGTCACTGTACTAATGACACTGGCTGGGAAGGGGTTACACATCAGGGGCGATCAAAGGGGTAACCGTGTGCCTAGCCAGTGTTTTAGTGTACTGTGGGGGAGGTGCTTTTACTAGAGGAGGGCATGGATCCATGTCTCTGCTTTGCAGGAACACAGGATCGATGCCTTCCCTACTGATAGAACGACGATCTGCCTGTGTACCAAACGATCAGCGGGTGCTGGCGGACATTGAGTTCACGGTACCGCCCATCGGAATCACAGCGGGAGCGAGCCGCCGGTGGCGCGCATTCGCACCTGCTACCCGGAAGTGCAGGATCACGTATATATATATATATTTACACTTGATCCTGCGCGGTGCGGTCGCCCTGTAGCAGTAAAACTGCTATAAGGCAGTTGGAAACTGGTTAATAATATTATTTGCAGCAGTAAAATATCACATTAAAGAGGAACTGCAGTCCGCTCACATGATTTGGAAAAAAAAAAAAACTCTTTGGCATTCTGAAGCTTCCCTCCAACCACTTTGCCCATTATTTTATATATATATACTGGGATTCTGTACTTGACAAATATGCTGCAGAAATCTCCCTCCACTGAGTCTGGCTGCAGCCATTTTAACTGTGGGCAGCTGAAACTGCTGCCTGTTCCCTTCCGGGATTTACACAGAGGCACACCCCCAGCTCTGCAGCTCTCATTGGCCCTCTTATGACTCACCCCCCTCCCTTCCTGGTAAACTCTCAGGAGAGTGAGAGAACTGTGCATGATGTCATAATCCTAGGCTAATGACCAGACAAGAAACAGGAAGTGAACTGTATAAGAGATTTACTGGCAGAAAAAATGTTTTACTATCCAAAAATAAAACAACAACAAGGGCAGAAGATTTAATAGATGAACAAATGACTGAAGTTCCGCTTTAAGGCCACTAAATGGAGCAGAGGAAATGTATACATCTTTCAAACAAGAGATACAATGTAACAAGTCTGGAAAACACTAGAGGGAATGTGCAAATCAATGTAACCAATGCTTCTTCCCTCATTACATTGTATCTCTTGTTACACAAAGATGTATGTATTTCCTGTGCTTCTCAGCGCCACCTAGTGGCCTTAATGTGGTATTTCACTACTGCAAATAATAAAGGAACATTAATTCAGAAGACAATAAATCCTAAACAACATTTGTTTTCGCTCAATTCACAGAAAGCAAATGTTTTGTTAAATAAAAACACCCCTTTGGCCAGGAAGCTATGGACAGCTCCCTGCTGGCCCCTCCCACCTGCCATGATCTGCCTGCATTGCATAGAAAAACACAGAGATCTGGTGATGACATCACTGTGTCTTCAATAAGATGTGTAATGAAAACGGAAAGGTTCTATATAAAAATGCCATTAATAAGTTAATGAGGGGGGGAGGGGGGGGGCAAGGCAAATAGAATCAAATAAATCGTCAGCTTTAATCGCTGATACGTGGGACGGGGCGCGTCTTTCACATAAATATTTGCAGCTGTGATGGCGGATCAGCGGAGGACAGGCCGGCAGCTGGAAATTCTTCTCAGGCTTATTACATTTTGATTTACGGCCCCCACTTTCCAGGACTCTCTTCCGCTGGCCGACTTAATATTCTGAGAAATCCGGGAAGAAGTCCTCGGCCGCCGAACGATAATCAGAGAGAAGACTCATCATTATTGTCCTCACCTCCGTCATACGGGAATTGGGGGACCCCGGACTGGAGTCATATGGGAATTGGGGGACCCCGGACTGCAGTCATACAGGAATTGGGGGACCCCGGACTGGAGTCGTATGGGAATTGAGGGACCCCGGACTGGAGTCATATGGGAATTGGGGGACCCTGGACTGGAGTCATATGGGAATTGGGGGACCCCAGATTGGAGTCATATGGGAATTGGGGGACCCCAGATTGGAGTCATACGGGAATTGGGGGACCCCGGACTGGAGACATATGGGAATTGGGGGACCCCAGATTGGAGTCATACGGGAATTGGGGGACCCTGGACTGGAGTCATATGGGAATTGGGGGACCCCAGATTGGAGTCGTATGGGAATTGGGGGACCCCGGACTGGAGTCATACAGGAATTGGGGGGCCCCAGACTGGAGACATATGGGAATTGGGGGACCCCGGACTGCAGTCATACAGGAATTGGGGGACCCCAGACTGGAGTCATACAGGAATTGGGGGACCCCGGACTGGAGTCATACAGGAATTGGGGGACCCCGGACTGGAGTCATATGGGAATTGGGGGACCCCGGACTGCAGTCATATGGGAATTGGGGGACCCCGGACTGGAGTCATACAGGAATTGGGGGACCCCAGACTGGAGTCATACAGGAATTGGGGGACCCCGGACTGGAGTCGTATGGGAATTGAGGGACCCCGGACTGGAGTCATATGGGAATTGGGGGACCCTGGACTGGAGTCATATGGGAATTGGGGGACCCCAGATTGGAGTCATATGGGAATTGGGGGACCCCAGATTGGAGTCATACGGGAATTGGGGGACCCCGGACTGGAGTCATATGGGAATTGGGGGACCCCGGACTGGAGACATATGGGAATTGGGGGACCCCGGACTGGAGTCATATGGGAATTGGGGGACCCCGGACTGGAGTCATATGGGAATTGGGGGACCCTGGACTGGAGTCATATGGGAATTGGGGGACCCCGGACTGGAGACATATGGGAATTGGGGGACCCCGGACTGGAGTCACATGGGAATTGGGGGATCCCAGACTGGAGTCACATGGGAATTGGGGGACCCCGGACTGGAGTTATACAGGAATTGGGGGACCCCAGACTGGAGTCATATGGGAATTGGAGGACCCCGGACTGCAGTCATACGGGAATTGGGGGACCCCGGACTGGAGTCATATGGGAATTGGGGGACCCCTGACTGGAGTCATACAGGAATTGGGGGACCCCGGACTGGAGTCATACAGGAATTGGGGGACCCCGGACTGGAGTCATACAGGAATTGGGGGACCCCGGACTGCAGTCATATGGGAATTGGGGGACCCCGGACTGGAGTCATATGGGAATTGGGGGACCCCGGACTGGAGTCATATGGGAATTGGGGGACCCCGGACTGCAGTCATACGGGAATTGGGGGACCCCGGACTGGAGTCACATGGGAATTGGGGGATCCCAGACTGGAGTCACATGGGAATTGGGGGACCCCGGACTGGAGTTATACGAGAATTGGGGGACCCCGGACTGGAGTAAAAGGGAATTTGGGGGACCCCGGACTGGAGTATAAGGGAATTGGGGGACCCTTGACTAGAGTCATATGGGAATTTGGGGACCCCGGACTGGAGTCATACGGAAATTTAAGGAACCCCCGGAATGGAGTCATATGGGAATTTGGGGACCCCGGACTGGAGTCATATGGGAATTGGGGGACCCTGCACTAGAGTCATATGGGAATTTGGGGACCCCGGACTGGAGTCGTATGGGAATTGGGGGACCCCGGACTGGAGTCATATGGGAATTGGTGGACCCCGGACTGGAGACATACGGGAATTGGGGGACCCTGGACTGGAGTTATACAGGAATTGGGGGACCCCAGACTGCAGTCATATGGGAATTGGGGGACCCCGGACTGAAGTCATATGGGAATTTGGGGACCCCGGACTGGAGTCGTATGGGAATTGGGGGACCCCGGACTGGAGACATATGGGAATTGGGGGACCCCGGACTGCAGTTATATGGGAATTGGGAGACCCTGGACTAGAGTCGTATGGGAATTGGGGGACCCCGGACTGGAGACATACAGGAATTGGGGGACCCCGGACTGGAGTTATACAGGAATTGGGGGACCCCAGACTGGAGTCATATGGGAATTGGGGGACCCCGGACTGGAGTCACATGGGAATTGGGGGATCCCAGACTGGAGTCATATGGGAATTGGGGGACCCCGGACTGGAGTTATACGAGAATTGGGGGACCCCGGACTGGAGTAAAAGGGAATTGGGGGACCCCGGACTGGAGTAAAAGGGAATTGGGGGACCCCGGACTGGAGTCATACGGGAATTTAAGGAACCCCGGACTGCAGTCATATGGGAATTTGGGGACCCCGGACTGGAGTCATATGGGAATTGGGGGACCCTGGACTGGAGTCATATGGGAATTGGGGGACCCTGGACTAGAGTCATATGGGAATTGGGGGACCCCGGACTGGAGTCATATGGGAATTGGGGGACCCTGGACTGGAGTCATATGGGAATTTGGGGACCCCGGACTGGAGTCATATGGGAATTGGGGGACCCTGGACTGGAGTCATATGGGAATTGGGGGACCCTGGACTGGAGTCATATGGGAATTGGGGGACCCTGGACTGGAGTCATATGGGAATTGGGGGACCCCGGACTGGAGTCATATGGGAATTGGGGGACCCCGGACTGGAGTCATATGGGAATTGGGGGACCCTGGACTGGAGTCATATGGGAATTGGGGGACCCCGGACTGGAGACATATGGGAATTGGGGGACCCCGGACTGGAGTCACATGGGAATTGGGGGATCCCAGACTGGAGTCACATGGGAATTGGGGGACCCCGGACTGGAGTTATACAGGAATTGGGGGACCCCAGACTGGAGTCATATGGGAATTGGAGGACCCCGGACTGCAGTCATACGGGAATTGGGGGACCCCGGACTGGAGTCATATGGGAATTGGGGGACCCCTGACTGGAGTCATACAGGAATTGGGGGACCCTGGACTGGAGTCATACAGGAATTGGGGGACCCCGGACTGGAGTCATACAGGAATTGGGGGACCCCGGACTGCAGTCATATGGGAATTGGGGGACCCCGGACTGGAGTCATATGGGAATTGGGGGACCCCGGACTGGAGTCATATGGGAATTGGGGGACCCCGGACTGCAGTCATACGGGAATTGGGGGACCCCGGACTGGAGTCACATGGGAATTGGGGGATCCCAGACTGGAGTCACATGGGAATTGGGGGACCCCGGACTGGAGTTATACGAGAATTGGGGGACCCCGGACTGGAGTAAAAGGGAATTTGGGGGACCCCGGACTGGAGTATAAGGGAATTGGGGGACCCTTGACTAGAGTCATATGGGAATTTGGGGACCCCGGACTGGAGTCATACGGAAATTTAAGGAACCCCCGGAATGGAGTCATATGGGAATTTGGGGACCCCGGACTGGAGTCATATGGGAATTGGGGGACCCTGCACTAGAGTCATATGGGAATTTGGGGACCCCGGACTGGAGTCGTATGGGAATTGGGGGACCCCGGACTGGAGTCATATGGGAATTGGTGGACCCCGGACTGGAGACATACGGGAATTGGGGGACCCTGGACTGGAGTTATACAGGAATTGGGGGACCCCAGACTGCAGTCATATGGGAATTGGGGGACCCCGGACTGAAGTCATATGGGAATTTGGGGACCCCGGACTGGAGTCGTATGGGAATTGGGGGACCCCGGACTGGAGACATATGGGAATTGGGGGACCCCGGACTGCAGTTATATGGGAATTGGGAGACCCTGGACTAGAGTCGTATGGGAATTGGGGGACCCCGGACTGGAGACATACAGGAATTGGGGGACCCCGGACTGGAGTTATACAGGAATTGGGGGACCCCAGACTGGAGTCATATGGGAATTGGGGGACCCCGGACTGGAGTCACATGGGAATTGGGGGATCCCAGACTGGAGTCATATGGGAATTGGGGGACCCCGGACTGGAGTTATACGAGAATTGGGGGACCCCGGACTGGAGTAAAAGGGAATTGGGGGACCCCGGACTGGAGTAAAAGGGAATTGGGGGACCCCGGACTGGAGTCATACGGGAATTTAAGGAACCCCGGACTGCAGTCATATGGGAATTTGGGGACCCCGGACTGGAGTCATATGGGAATTGGGGGACCCTGGACTGGAGTCATATGGGAATTGGGGGACCCTGGACTAGAGTCATATGGGAATTGGGGGACCCCGGACTGGAGTCATATGGGAATTGGGGGACCCTGGACTGGAGTCATATGGGAATTTGGGGACCCCGGACTGGAGTCATATGGGAATTGGGGGACCCTGGACTGGAGTCATATGGGAATTGGGGGACCCTGGACTGGAGTCATATGGGAATTGGGGGACCCCGGACTGGAGTCATATGGGAATTGGGGGACCCCGGACTGGAGTCATATGGGAATTGGGGGACCCTGGACTGGAGTCATATGGGAATTGGGGGACCCTGGACTGGAGTCATATGGGAATTGGGGGACCCTGGACTGGAGTCATATGGGAATTGGGGGACCCTGGACTGGAGAAATGTGTCGTTTTATTTGTTTTGTTCTAATATAAAGTATCATTTCAATAGAGTTCCAAAAGTTGGGTCCACTTTTGTTCTTTGTATCATACTAAGGTCATTGTTTGGGCACTTCCTGTTATGGGGTGACAAGCAGTGGCGGCTGGTGCTCAATTTTTTGGGGGGCGGCAAACACACCTGGCCCCCTCACTCCGCCCATCCACCCCCCCACCCCCCATCGCACGATCGATCACCCGCTCGCCCGCCAGCCCCACACTTACCCGATCCAGGTCGCGGCTTCCCCCCTGCATCCCCTCCCGAGTCCCAGCATTTGCTTCTCCTCCCGGCCAATCGAGTCTCAGGACCCGCTTCCTGATTGGCCCGGGAGGAGAAGCAGGAGGACATTAGTGAATATTAATTTGCTATGGTCACACAAGTGGGTGAGTGCTCTGCGCCCCGAGCCCACCCTCTTTAGAAGCCAATGAGAGCCTTAGGCTCTAATTATGTGCTTTAAAAACCCCCTTGGAATCCAGGCGTCTGGCACCCTGCATGTAGAATGGGGTCCGGGCGCATGGATTAGGGGGGTGACACCCCTTATGAGCGGCCACCAATGGAGGCAAGTCTCCCAATTGTTCTCCTGTGTTGTCACCCCCCTGGACGGTGGTCCTGCCATGAAGGTACTTCCTGTTAAAGGGTGACAATGACAACGTCTCCCGCTGCCCCTCCATTTTCAGTGAGGAGAGAGAAGAGAGCTGGATAGAGATCGGGCTCAGCTCAGTATAAATAAGGGGCTGAAGGGGGTGGGGAATGGGGGGGGGGGATGGTGGTGTGGGGGGGGGGGGGTGTACTGCACACAGGAGGGTTTTTTCTTAGTGCAGAGAATGTATTAAGATAAAAAAACTTCTACCTTTACAATCACTTTAACAAGAACTAAGCAGGAGGGGAGGACAGAGGGAGAAACCAACCGACATAAGTAAACACGTTGTAGTGACCCAAAACCGCCACTGGATGTCAGTATACTACAAAACAATAATAACTTTAATACAAGACATAAAAAGGGGGCAGAACAGTGGTGAGCAGGCTAGGTGCCATAGAACACCATTCAATACGAATAGAAGTGCAACAGACTGCACTTAGTTTCGTGTTTTAGCACGCCATAACGCTCGGTGCCATAACACTCGGTGCCACCATAACGCTCGGTGCCATAACGCTCAGTGCCACCAAAACGCTCGGTGCCATAACGCTCAGCGCCACCATAACGCTCGGTGCCATAACGCTCAGTGCCACCAAAACGCTCGGTGCCATAACGCTCAGCGCCACCATAAAGCTCAGTGCCATAAAGCTCAGTGCCACCATAACGCTCAGGGCCATAACACCCAGTGCCATAACGCTCAGTGCCACCATAACGCTCGGTGCCATAACGCTCAGTGCCACCATAACGCTCGGTGCCATAACGCTCAGCGCCACCATAACACTCGGTGCCATAACGCTCAGTGCCACCATAACACTCGGTGCCATAACGCTCAGTGCCACCATAACACTCGGTGCCATAACACCCAGTGCCATAACGCTCAGTGCCACCATAACACTCGGTGCCATAACACCCAGTGCCATAACGCTCAGTGCCACCATAACACTCGGTGCCATAACACCCAGTGCCATAACGCTCAGTGCCACCATAACGCTCGGTGCCATAACGCTCAGTGCCACCATAACACTCGGTGCCATAACGCTCAGTGCCACCATAACACTCGGTGCCATAACACCCAGTGCCATAACGCTCAGTGCCACCATAACACTCGGTGCCATAACACCCAGTGCCATAACGCTCAGTGCCACCATAATGCTCGGTGCCATAACGCTCAGTGCCACCATAACGCTCGGTGCCATAACGCTCAGCGCCACCATAAAGCTCAGTGCCATAAAGCTCAGTGCCACCATAACGCTCGGTGCCATAACGCTCAGTGCCACCATAACACTCGGTGCCATAACACCCAGTGCCATAACGCTCAGTGCCACCATAACGCTCAGTGCCATAACACCCAGTGCCATAACGCTCAGTGCCACCATAACACTCGGTGCCACAACACCCAGTGCCATAACGCTCAGTGCCACCATAACGCTCAGTGCCATAACACCCAGTGCCATAACGCTCAGTGCCACCATAACACTCGGTGCCATAACGCTCAGTGCCATAACGCTCAGTGCCATAACACTCAGTGCCACCATAACGCTCGGTGCCATAACACTTTGTGCCATAACGCTCTGTGCCATAACGCTCTGTACCATAACGCTCGGTGCCATAACACTTTGTGCCATAACGCTCTGTGCCATAACACTCGGTGCCATCCACACACAGCAGCGGAGTCGGTGGATTCTCAGCAAGCGTGTGATAGTAATTCAGGTAGCATTTCAATCGCTTTTGTTGTATAATTTATATACAGGTCTGAGGAGTTCACATTTATGACTGCGCACCTCCTGTATACCGGCCAAAAAATCTTTTCCAGGGAAACTAAACCCAATTTTACAAGGAAGGGGGCACCCTACGATCCTGACACCAAATATACAGGACAGGATTAGGATTATTTTAAAGATGGATTCTATTCAAGTATCTGAATACACAGATGGAATATATGGGAGAGATTTTACCAGACAAAGGATTTTTATTTTTTTTGTCCATCCAGTCCTGTGACTTACACAGCTCTGCCACACAGCACAGTCCTGTCTGGCAGGGTTGGAGAGCATTGTCACAGGACCAGCAACGATCCAGACCAGGCTTTCACAAACTTTTAACCCTAGAGGTACCCCAAAAATAATTTTCAGGTCTCGAGGAACCCTTCCTAAAACCAATTCATCCGGGCTTCATAGGAACAATGCCCTTTATATTGGTGGGCAATAGGAAGAATGCCCCTTATATTGGTGGTCAATAGGAAGAATGCCCCTTATATTGGTGGTCAATAGGAAGAATGCCCCTTATATTGGTGGTCAATAGGAAGAATGCCCCTTATATTGGTGGTCAATAGGAAGAATGCCCCTTATATTGGTGGTCAATAGGAAGAATGCCCCTTATATTGGTGGTCAATAGGAAGAATGCCCCTTATATTGGTGGTCAATAGGAAGAATGCCCCTTATATTGGTGGTCAATAGGAAGAATGCCCCTTATATTGGTGGTCAATAGGAAGAATGTCCCCCTTAAAGTGGTGCTCAGATTGCTACCCTTAAAGACAACTAAAAAGATATTTGGTGTCATGCTGCTGGCTTTGGTAAGTGATGCTGAACCTTGTACTCTGTAGGCACCATCAAATGGGTGGTTCTTCAACCACAGCTCAAGGAACCCTTATCAACCTCTGGAGGAACCCCATTGTTCCACAGAACCCTGGTTGAGAATGGCTGATCTAGACAGCACGTGAAAGGTTTCCAAATCATTTCTTTCAGATATAAGTATAAAGTTGAGAGAACTTCCTCCTATCACATGACCACAGGGATTGGATCTGGGCCGGTGCCAGTTCATGTTGCACGACTGAGACGGCTAATCCTGTGATTGTGTCCTCGGGTGATTTCATAACGTTGTAAAGCTGTGGATTGCATGTCCAGCTTCCAGAGAGCTGCGACCCCATCTTACAACATTCTTTCCATGTTACCCAACACCCCCCTCCCCACCCGGCACAACGCACATCCTCCCATTCCAAATAAATAATATTGCGCTGGTTTCATGTCAAAGTGTTATTAAGCATGGGGGCGGGGGATGGTATGGTAGAACCAGTCTGAGGGGTACTGATCTCAGGAATATGTATTCTGGCATGCAGATGGGGGCCAGAGTCACGGGTTCTTGAAGAGGGGACAGGTCCTCTTTATGGGTTGGGTAGTCGCCGGGGTTGCACACGGCTTCCTGGCATAGATGGGATCCATATTAGTGCAATTATCGGGATGAAAAGATGATAGGAGGATATGGGCTGTGATAAGCCGACATGAGATTGGTCACAAAGCCAGTGGGTGGGATCCTTATTAGTGCAATTATTGGGGGTCGGAGTTTGGAAGAAGGATCTGTGGCAGTGGTACACCACAATGGGATTGGTTTAAAAGTCAGAGGTTGGGATCCGTATTGGTGAAGTTATTGGGATGAAACTTGAAAGGAGGATCTGTGGCAGTAGTATGCCAACATGAGATAGGTCGGAAATCCAGCAGGTGGGATCCATATTGGTGCAATTATTGGGATGAAACTTGGAAGAAGGCTCTGTGCCGGTGGTACACCAACATGAGATAGGTCGGAAATCAAGCAGGTGGGATCCACATTAGTGCAATTATCGGGTTTGAATCTTGCTAGGGGGATCTGTGCCAGTGGTACACCAACATGAGATCCCAATTGGCTCCCAATCGCCCAGCGAATTAAATTCAAAATACTAACCACAACATACAAAGCCATTCACAACTCTGCCCCGAGCTACATCACCAATCTTGTCTCCAAATATCATCCAAATCGACCTCTCCGCTCCTCTCAAGACCTCCTGCTTTCAAGCTCTCTCATCTCCTCCTCCCATGCTCGTCTCCAGGATTTCTCCAGAGCCTCTCCCATCCTCTGGAACTCGCTACCTCCATCTATCCGGCTATCCCCTACTCTTGCTACCTTCAGGCGATCCCTGAAAACTCATCTCCTCAGGAAAGCCTATCACGTCTCCACCTAATCTCCTACCACTTCCACCAGCTCATTCCCCACAGTTACAACCTTTTGTACCACCTGCCCCCCCACCCTATTAGATTGTAAGCTCTTCTGAGCAGGGCCCTCTTAATCCTCTTGTATTTTATTGTATTATAACTGTATTGTCTCCTTTTATATTGTAAAGCGCTGCGTAAACTGTTGGCGCTATATAAATCCTGTATAATAATAATAATGAGATTGGTTGTAACGCCAGTGGATTGGTGCAATTATTGGTATAAATCTTGGAAGGAGGATCTGTGCCATTTGGTACGCCAACATGAGATTGGTTTGTAAGCCAGTGGGTGGGACCCATATTGGTACAATGATTGGGTTTAAAAACTTACAAGGGGGATCTGTGCCAGTAGAACACCAACATGAGATTTCTTCGGAAAGCCAGTGGGTGGGATCCATATTAGTGCACTTATTGATATGAAACTTGGTGGGAGGATCTGTGCTGAAGTTTGCCAACATAAGAGTGGACGGGAAAACCAGTGTGGTCAGCCAAGAGAGAGGAATTGTACTAGTTCTGTTGGCCTGGTTGGGGTTCTTGTTCTGTTGGCCTGGTTGGGGTCCTTGTTCTGTTGGCCTGGTTGGGGTCCTTGTTCTGTTGGCCTGGTTGGCGTCCTTGTTCTGTTGGCCTGGTTGGGGTCCTTGTTCTGTTGGCCAGGTTGAAGTTTTTGTTCTGTTGGTCTGGTCGGGGTCCTTGCTCTGTTGGCCTGGTTGGAGTTCTAGTTCTTTTGGCCTGGTTGGGGTTTTTGTTCTGTTGGGGGTCTTTATTCTGTTCTTTTGGCCTGGTTGGGGTTTTTGTTTTGTTGGGGGTCTTTATTCTGTTGGCCTGGTTCTGTTGGGGGTCTTTATTCTGTTGGCCTGGTTGAAGTTCTTGTTCTGTTGGCCTTGTTGGGGTCTTTGTTCTGTGGGGCCTGTGGGCAGTTTCCTGGCAAGTAAAAATGTCCCTCATGTATGACTATTAGAGGATCAGCCCCGGCAGATGTGCTCCTCAGGAGGTCCAGAACAGTGGGAGGCTTGCCCATGATTGTGGCAAAGCCCAGCACTGCTAATAATGTCAGGGGATACTGGAAGTCATGATGAAGTGGTCTGCACTCACCAAGGCCAAATTGTTTATAGGATGTTTTAATGAACTAGAAACTGCGTTGTGATGTCTTTGACCTGCCCATAAGGCCTTGTTCACATGGGGCGTATCAATTCATACCCAGTGTGAGGGACAGTGTGCATTTGGGGCCAGCACCCGCACAGATGTCCAAATAGGAGCAGTGCTGTGTCTATGTAGCCACTGCATCCCAATAGACATCAATGGGACTCCCTGCACGGGAATGCATAGAACACTTCTGAATCCCCATGTGGGGATGGCCCTCTCATGGTTACCTATTCATATGCCCCGTGGGAACGAGGCTTAAACATTTACCCACCTGGCTGTTTTTTGGCCAGAAATGTCCGGGTTCTCTTCAGACTAGAACAAATATGTCAAACACAAGGCCTGTGGGCCAAATCTGGCCCACCTGGCTTTGTCATGTGGCCCTCGCACCCAGTTTTGCAGCAGAAACTTGGCTGCAAAAACTTTGTACATAATGCACTCCTGAACCCTGCACTCGGTGCGTATTGCACCCCTAAACCCTGCACTTTGTACATAGCGCACCCCTGAACCCTGCACTCGGTGCGTAGCGCACCCCTGAACCCTGCACTTGGTGCGTGGCGCACCCCTGAACCCTGCACTTTATACATAGCACACCCCTGAGCTCTGCACTCTGTACATAGTGCGCTCCTTAGCCCTGCACTCTGTGAGTAATGCACCCCTAAACCCTGTGCTTCGTACATAGTGCACCCCTGAGCTCTGCACTCTGTACATAGTGCACTCTTTAGCCCTGCGCTCTGTGAGTAATGCACCCCTAAACCCTGCACTTTGTACATAGCGTACCCCTGAACTCTCCACTCTATATATAGGGCATCCCTGGAACTGCACTCTGTATTTAGCACACTCCTGAACTCTGTACATAGGGCACTTTTGAACACCGCACTCTGTACGTAGCGCACCCCAGATACAACCAGGACCTTTGAAGGAAAGTATAACGCTGATGTGGCCCTCAATGAAATTGAGTTTGACACTCCTGAATTAGTAGGTAGTAACTGACCTCCTTCTTGGGAGAGATAAATGAATATCTCAGGTTTGATGGTTTCTGTGTATAATAAATGCAATAAAGATCTTCTGGCGCGTAAATTACTGCGCCAAAGCAACCATGGCAATTCTCAGAAGCAACCAACTAACCGAATGTGGATCCTGGAGAAGAAAATATATGCTAAACACACAAAGTTACTTCAATATTTTAATGTTTTTAGAAGGTTACAAAGTTTAGCAAAAAGATACAACGCTCCATTCATTGTCCTCTGCAGCCAGCACACAATATAACACGTTAGTAACAATAGATAGCAAGCCCACAAGGTGGCGCTGCTCTTCCAGTTGTGTGACCACATGGTTGGTAGGAATTTAGGAAAGCATTGTCCCATTGTCTCTGGATCTGAACTGAGCTGGAGATCCTTTGGGAAATGGAAACATTGAAGCCAATTCCAGGTACTTTGTGAATTATAGTACGGGTGGATTGTGATGTTGCACGGTACCTAAGCGGTGCCTGGGTTCAATCCCCAGCACCGGCGCACCTGTCTTGAATTTGTAGAATTTCTATGGCTTGGTGGTGGACTGGTTTCCTACCACAACTGGCTTAAGGCTTCTTCACATGAGCGCATCTCCAAAGTCACAGGATTTCCAGTGCGACATTGGAGCGAGACTGTTGATGCGATTTTGATTCACTTAGCACTCTATGGATCAAAGTCGTATAAAAAGTCCCTCCAAAGTAGTGCAGGCCCCTTTTCAAAGTCGCTGCGACTGCAAGTCGCAATGATTTGAATGGGTGTCATTGAAAAGAATGGTGTGCGATTTGTCATGCGACTTTGATGTCCAAGTGTGAATGGAGCCTTAAGGTTTTGTGGAAGATACATTCGCTTTTAAGCTCCCTTGGGGGCGGGGGTGGACGCAGGGGGTCCTGGAGCATATAGAACGTTGAATCTGCATGTCAGAGTACAGAGATTTCCTTTGCTCTGATGGCATAGCAAGCTGCAGGAGGAGGTGCCATGGCAGAGGATAGGTGTAAACACAGTTTAATATGCTTTGGTTATGAATGAACACAGTGAGTGATATCGGTCCTGATCATTCACTGTGTTCATTCAGGAAAGGAAGGTGCTGGTATATATGACATGATATATTTACTGGACCCATCCCCCACTCTCCATCCAGAAGGATCCAATTGTGAGCTTGCCTGCTGCTGGTGGGAAGGAAGGGAGGGAAGCCAGAAGCACTGCAGGATATGGTGCACAGGGAGGGTGATCAGTGCAGCAGGGGGACATTACTGGAACCAATCCCCTTTATGGCTTTCTCTGCAGCAGCTGAAATCTAGCGGGAAGGAGAGGAGGGAAGCCGGTAGCACTGCAGGGGGGCACACAGGGGGGCCTGGTCAGCAGGGGGAAATGTAGTGTGCACATGGAGGGTGATCAGTGCAACAGGGGGGCAATTTCTCATTGCCCAAGGGTTGGGGGGGGGGCACACAGGGGGGCCTTAGGCAGCAGGGGGAAATGTATGGTGCACGTGGAGGGTAATCATTGCAGCCGGGGGGGCAATTACTGGAACCAATCCCCTGTATGGCTCTCTGTGCAGTAGCTGAAAGCTAACGGGGCAAAGGGGAGGGAAGCTGGTAGCACCGCGGGGGGGGGGCACACAGGGGGGCCTAGTCAGCAGGGGGAACTGTATGGTGCACAGGGAAGGTAATCATTCATTGCAGCTGGGGGCAATTACTGGAACCAGTCCCCAGTATGGCTCTCTGCAGCAGAAAGCCAGCGGAAGGGAGAGGAGAGGAAGCTGACTTTCAGCTGCTGCAGACAGAGCCATACAGGGGATTAGTACCAGGTATTGCCCCCCCACACCATGCACCATGCTGATCACCCTACCTGCCCACATCCATTTCACCCAGATGCCTGGGCCCCCCTTTTGGCCTGGCCCCTGTACAGGGGAACCGGTGGTACCCCCTTATCTACGGCCCTGAGTATGGATATTTTAATCTGCATGTCAGGGAGTACAGAGACTTCCTTTGCTCAGACGACAGAGGGTAGGTGACCACCATTGGCTTGACCCCACCATGAGTGGACTTGAGGGGTGACGACCTGAGGTCCCATTGTGCTGTGAGCTTGGAGTGCCCCTTCTGTGTATTAGAACCATCTTACCCTATCTGTGATGTTCCAGAGAGTGTAATGGCTTCCCCTGCACTGCAAATCATGAGGCTCTGCTGTGCTCAGAGGCTGCCTTGCAGTATGTGCCATCCTCTGCAGAGACGCTTCTTCAAGTTAATAAGAGAAATGTCATAGAATTGGTCTAACTGTCCATCCTGTTATCCTATAGAAAGCTGAATATGCTTCCAACCAGGAGAACCTGCAAAAATATTGCAGCATGCTCCGACACACAGAAATGCGTGCGCTAATGCAGGAACAAGTGCGAATGGGCCAGAATAAAACGTTGGAGCCGCACAGCCAGAGGGGCCCTCGGGTCTGCTTTAAGGCTCAGTTCTCATTTGTGTATAAGGCTTCATTCACACTTTTACTAATCCAAAGTTGGGCAGACTTTAGAGTGCAACTTTGGTGCAACTTTGACGCAAGTTTGTATGGGTGCAACCTGGATACGACTTTGACCAGTGATAATGGACAACTGTTATATTGTATAACATTCAGGTATGACTTTCATGCAACTTTTGAGGGTTAACATTGAAGTCTATGGCCCTCAAGTTGCATGAAAGCAGGGCTGGTGCTTGACTATTTTGTGCCCTAGCCAAGACTAGGTGGCGTTAGTCTTCCTAGGACCGCGCAGGTGACTACAACAGGGTCAGAGTGGACTCCCCAGGGCAGCAGAATTTCTTCTACGTCTGGAGACATGGTGTCTGCCTCCTCCGGCTCCCCACTTTTCCTCTGCCCGCCTCCTCAGCCTCCCGAGGCTCTCCTCGTGCCCGCCTCCTCTGCCTCCCGAAGCTGTCAGCTTGCCCAACTTCCTCTGCCTCAGCAATTGCCCTAGTGCCCACCTCCTCCACTTCCCCAGCTGTCCTCGTGCCCACCTCCTCCACTTCCCCAGCTGTCCTCGTGCCCACCTCTTCCGCCTCCCCAGCTGTCCTCATGCCCACCTCCTCCACTTCCCCAGCTGTCCTTGTGCCCACCTCCTTCGCCTCCCCAGCTGTACTCGTGCCCACCTCTTCCACCTCCCCAGCTGTCCTCATGCCCCCCTTCTCCGCTTCCCCATCTGTCCTCGTGCCCACCTCCTCTGCCTTCCCAGCTGTCCTCGTGCCCACCTCCTCCACTTCCCCAGTTGTCCTTGTGCCCAGCTCCTCCACTTCCCCAGCTGCCCTCGTGCCCAACTCCTCCACTTCCCCAGCTGTCCTCGTGCCCAACTCCTCTTCTTCCCCAGCTGTCTTCGTGCCCACCTCCTCCACTTCCCCATCTGTCCTCTGCCTAACTCCACCACTTCCCCAGCTGTCCTCGTGTCCAACTCCACCACTTCCCCAGCTGTCCTTGTGCCCACCTCCTCCACTTCCCCAGCTGTCCTCGTGCCCACCTCCTCCACTTCCCCAGCTGTCCTCGTGCCCACCTCCTCCACTTCCCCAGCTGTCCTCGTGCCCACCTCCTCCACTTCCCCAGCTGTCCTCGTGCACAACTCCTACACTTCCCCAGCTGTCCTCGTGCACAACTCCTACACTTCCCCAGCTATCCTCGTGCCCACCTCTTCCACTTCCCCAGCTGTCCTCGTGCCCAACTCCTACACTTCCCCAGCTGTCCTCGTGCCCAACTCCTACACTTCCCCAGCTGTCCTCTTGCCCAACTCCTACACTTCCCCAGCTGTCCTCATGCTCACCTCCTCTGCCTCCCCAGCTGTCCTCGTGCTCACCTCCTCTGCCTCCCCAGCTGTCCTCATGCCCACCTCCACCGCTATCGCCCTCCTCACAGGCTGAGCTGCTGCTGACCTCCTCTGTAGCAGCTGTGACGGATGTCCTCCATAGCTGCTTCTTTCTCTGGAGAGTCAGTCAGCACCCCAGTCCTGTGTAGAGCCCCTCGTGTTCCCCCAGCCAGGCTAGTTGGGAAGTCAGTGGCCATGGATGTGCCCCCTAGGCAGCAGTGTGCCCTATGTGGCTGCCTAGTTCGCCTAGCGGGAGCGCCGGACCTGCATGAAAGTCAGACCAAAGTGGTACATGAACTACTTTGAAGTTGCTGCAACTTTAAGTCGCGCATTTATGAACGGTTATCATTGGAAAACATGGGAAACAATTTGTCATGTGACTTTGATGTCCAAGTGTGAATGGAGCCTTGAAGGAATGCGTGGAAAATTGCACCAGCAGCTTGCTGCCCTTTTGCAGATGGGCGGTGGTGCCATTTATTCTTCTCATCTGGGAATGCGTGCCGCAGCAAGCGTTTCAGTGCGGTGCGATTTCTCAAGGTCAGGGACTTCTTTTGAGCGTTTGTCGTGCGTAGGGCAGCCCATTGGAGTGAATGGACCACCCTACACAGGACACATGGAAACGTGCTGAACCATGCCTGGATATCATGTGAACCTAAACCAGAGTGTGTCTGGGGTGGGCAATCCTGATGGACAATGGAAGGTCTTCCTCCGCACACCTCTCCATCCCCCATCCAGGCCTGTTAATGGAAAACACACATCAGTATCTCTGTAGCTGGATTCCTGTCTGGGTCGCTCTCGCGGGGCCCTGGGATGAAGCTCTGTGGCCCCGCTGGTTCTCTGAGTTAAGCCTCTGTAAGTTGTGGTGATGTACAGTCTGCAGGAAGGGGGGAGCGAGCCAAGCCAATCATTCCGATTATGTAACATACAATAAATGTCTTCGTATTCGGCTGCCAGCTGGCACCGGAAACGCGTTACTGTAAAGAGTGAACTCAGGCAACGTCTGTCTATAGAGGAACCATCGCTGGCTCTACATCCAGGATATAAAGAAAGACTTTACCCAGCACTACACACAACCACTTCTCTCTGCTTCTCTGTCTTCAGAGAGACTGCTTTTACTGAGCTCTCAATTATTTCGCTGCATCTCCTGACACATGCCTGAACTCTGTGTGCAGGCTCAGTTTTTCCTTTTACCTGCCTGAAGCCTGAAACTGACAGAGCTGCAGACATTTCGTAAACATCTCCCTCACCCCATTGGTGCTGTTAGAAATCATGGGGCCCCATATGCCCTATCTGACAGATATAGGGAATGAAGAGTCCTGGGGAGATCAGATATAGTGACTGCAGAATCCTGGGGAGATCAGATATACTGAATGCAGAGTCCTGGGGAGGGCAGATATAGTGAATGCAGAGTCCTGGGGAGAGCAGATATAGTGAATGCAGGGTCCTGGGGAGAGCAGATATAGTGAATGCAGAGTCCTGGGGAGGGCAGATATAGTGAATGCAGAGTCCTGGGGAGGGCAGATATAGTGAATGCAGAGTCCTGGGGAGGGCAGATATAGTGAATGCAGAGTCCTGGGGAGGGCAGATATAGTGAATGCAGAGTCCTGGGGAGACCAGATATAGTGACTGCAGAGTCCTGGGGAGACCAGATATAGTGACTGCAGAGTCCTGGGGAGACCAGATATAGTGACTGCAGAATCCTGGGGAGATCAGATATAGTGAATGCAGAGTCCTGGGGAGACCAGATATAGTGACTGCAGAATCCTGGGGAGATCAGATATAGTGAATGCAGAGTCCTGGGGAGATCAGATATACTGAATGCAGAGTCCTGGGGAGATCAGATATACTGAATGCAGAGTCCTGGGGAGGGCAGATATAGTGAATGCAGAGTCCTGGGGAGGGCAGATATAGTGAATGCAGAGTCCTGGGGAGACCAGATATAGTGACTGCAGAATCCTGGGGAGATCAGATATAGTGAATGCAGAGTCCTGGGGAGATCAGATATACTGAATGCAGAGTCCTGGGGAGATCAGATATACTGAATGCAGAGTCCTGGGGAGGGCAGATATAGTGAATGCAGAGTCCTGGGGAGGGCAGATATAGTGAATGCAGAGTCCTGGGGAGGGCAGATATAGTGAATGCAGAGTCCTGGGGAGACCAGATATAGTGACTGCAGAGTCCTGGGGAGACCAGATATAGTGAATGTAGAGTCCTGGGGAGACCAGATATAGTGACTGCAGAGTCCTGGGGAGAGGAGATATAGTGACTGCAGAGTCCTGGGGAGAGCAGATATAGTGAATGTAGAGTCCTGGGGAGAGCAGATATAGTGAATGTAGAGTCCTGGGGAGAGCAGATATAGTGAATGTAGAGTCCTGGGGAGAGCAGATATAGTGAATGTAGAGTCCTGGGGAGAGCAGATATAGTGAATGTAGAGTCCTGGGGAGAGCAGATATAGTGAATGTAGAGTCCTGGGGAGAGCAGATATAGTGAATGTAGAGTCCTGGGGAGATCAGATATAGTGAATGCAGAGTCCTGGGGAGATCAGATATAGTGAATGCAGAGTCCTGGGGAGATCAGATATAGTGAATGCAGAGTCATGGGGAGAGCAGATATAGTGAATGTAGAGTCCTGGGGAGGGCAGATATAGTGACTGCAGAGTCCTGGAGAGAGCAGATATAGTGAATGCAGAGTCCTGGGGAGATCAGATATAGTGAATGCAGAGTCCTGGGGAGGGCAGATATAGTGAATGCAGAGTCCTGGGGAGGGCAGATATAGTGAATGCAGAGTCCTGGGGAGACCAGATATAGTGACTGCAGAGTCCTGGGGAGACCAGATATAGTGAATGTAGAGTCCTGGGGAGACCAGATATAGTGACTGCAGAGTCCTGGGGAGAGGAGATATAGTGACTGCAGAGTCCTGGGGAGAGCAGATATAGTGAATGTAGAGTCCTGGGGAGAGCAGATATAGTGAATGTAGAGTCCTGGGGAGAGCAGATATAGTGAATGTAGAGTCCTGGGGAGAGCAGATATAGTGAATGTAGAGTCCTGGGGAGAGCAGATATAGTGAATATAGAGTCCTGGGGAGAGCAGATATAGTGAATGTAGAGTCCTGGGGAGAGCAGATATAGTGAATGCAGAGTCCTGGGGAGATCAGATATAGTGAATGCAGAGTCCTGGGGAGACCAGATATAGTGAATGCAGAGTCCTGGGGAGATCAGATATAGTGAATGCAGAGTCATGGGGAGAGCAGATATAGTGAATGTAGAGTCCTGGGGAGGGCAGATATAGTGAATGTAGAGTCCTGGGGAGATCAGATATAGTGACTGCAGAGTCCTGGGGAGAGCAGATATAGTGACTGCAGAGTCCTGGGGAGAGCAGATATAGTGAATGCAGAGTCCTGGGGAGAGCAGATATAGTGAATGCAGAGTCCTGGGGAGAGCAGATATAGTGAATGCAGAGTCCTGGGGAGATCAGATATAGTGAATGCAGAGTCCTGGGGAGATCAGATATAGTGAATGCAGAGTCCTGGGGAGAGCAGATATAGTGAATGCAGAGTCCTGGGGAGAGCAGATATAGTGAATGCAGAGTCCTGGGGAGATCAGATATAGGGAATGCAGAGTCCTGGGGAGATCAGATATAGGGAATGCAGAGTCCTGGGTTTAGTAACACTATAAATCAGATTTAGTCTCCGCCCAGAGACTGGCCACATCAATCACTTTGCACGTAGACAGAGAAGGAGAATATATAACAACCAAAATCAGGATTCTGGAATGAGACCAGCAGATATCAACATTTGCGCACACAACCAAGAACTGCACGGGCTCCGAGACTTACTTGATTGTGTCATCTCTGAGGCAGAATCTCAGTCCACCAAAGTGGATGGTGACCCTGGATGATGCCTGAACAAAAATGGTGCTGTCCTGCTGGAGTCAAAAGCAGAGGAAGGCATTGTCGGGGGGGTCCTGTGGTCTCTTTGAGAGGTGATCCATACCTGATACTGCGCATGCATGGACTTATCATGAAATAGTACAGCTCATGCCAAGTCTAAGGTTATAAAAGGTCTTTAAGTAATGGTGTGACACTCTTTCTTTCTATTGCAATCTTTGTGACCAATGAAATGACCCCTCCCCCTCCTCATAGTATACAGGGTCGGTTATCTGGCTGTGTATGCTCCATGCCTGAAGATTTCTGTGCAATGCAATCCTGTTATTCCAGATTGTGCAATCAGCCTGCAGAGGAAGGCGGCTTCGTTCACATCTGGCGCCCGTCCATACAGTGTTGGCTCTGTGCGCCGTCTTTCTATATTTATACAATGTATATATATATATATGATGGGAAAACATTTTCTCTCCGATTTAAAAGGGAAAATTCATTTTGGTAACATTTTAAATGGCTACTTTTTGGAACATACAATAAAACGTTGACTTCATTATATCAGATTATATAACGTCTTCCACGGAGATTGTTCGTTCTTTACAGCCCAACTCTAGACAATTTTTTTTGTTATCTGGTGCGAATAGCGAGGGAAAAAGATTTCTATCACATTTTTATTTCCGCCTATGACCCCCCCCCCCCCATTGGAGGAGATTTCCCCTCATTTCCTGTCTCGGTGACACCCGTACAAGAAACGGGGGAAGGGGTTGTCACCAGGATAGGAAGGTACAGATGGCAATAACAATTTTGTCAAAAAGTTTGTTCCCTTACTAAATAGACATGTGCAATTCGTTTCGTTCCGAATTCGTTTTTTCCTTCAAAATTTGCATTTTCGTTCATTCAGAAGCATCCAAATGGACGAAAGACTATTTGACACATTTTTTCCAAACCAATTTTTTTTTTTTTTTTAAAGAATAGAAAATTAGAAAGAACGAAAGTCAAAAAATTGGAAAATCGAAAAAATTGGAAATCCAAAAATAAGAAGAAAAATCCGAAAATCCGAAAGAACAAAAAACATTCAGATAATTTTGTTTTTTGTATTTTCTATTATAATGAAATTATGAACCATTAATATAGTTTTATTATTATTATTATTTATTAATAAATAATAATAATAATAAATATAATAATAATAAATATAATAATAGTTATAAACTAATAAATGATAAGTATTGGAATTTCCTTTCAAATTTGGCTGTTAGTGAATATAATGAATACGAATTTATCCCGAAATAACGAATGCCGCATCTAAACGAATGGAACGTAACGAATATGAATACATCTGAACAGTTACAAGTTATCGAAGTAACGAATGCCGATCATAACGAATGATCCGATAAACGAAAATACAAAACAAAAACGAATGAAACTAAAACGAAAAAAAAAAAAGTTTTTTTTCGGCAATGCAAATTATTTATGGGGAGCAAACCTACAAGCACAGTAGCCTGTGATACCCATGTGGTACGCTGTATTCGAAAAAAACCACACGCAGCGCATGACAGATCGCAGTACCAGCCTGCTGCCGGTACCATGTGATCACTGTGGCAGATCACAGGACAGGTGTCCACAATGAAAGGCTTCGATTCTCGCCATTCATTGTGTACGTTTGTGATGAGCTCTGTGATTGGTCACAGTGATCACATGGTACAGACAGGGCAAATCACAGCCCATCTGTACCATGTGATTAGCTGTAGCCAATCACAGCTAATCATAAACACTAAATGAGCAATTTTATGTAAAAAAAAATGGTTGCTCATAACTGTAAAATTCACAGTTATAAGCAATCATAGTGCAAAAAATAAAATAAAATAATAATATTCCTGATTACCTATACTAACACTGTGTTGCTCTTGTGACTGTATGTAAAAAAAAAAAAAAAAAGTAAAAAAAAAAAAAAATAAAATGTAATAAAAAAAAAAAAAATGTATAAAAATTTGAAAAAAAATATTTACAAAATGACCCATTTTTGGAAAATAATTTTAGATATTCCAAGGTATTTAGTAAGAGGCATAGGAAGTTTTTTTTAAGTTGTAATTTTTCTTCAGACCCGAAAACACCAGGACAATTCAAATACCCCCCAAATGAACCCTTTTTGGAAAGTAGACAGTCCAAGGTATTTAGTAAGAGGGATGGCGAGTTTTTTTAAGTTGTATTTTTTGTAAAAATTTTTTGGAAAATTAAGAAGTTGAAAAAAAAACATTTTTTTTAAACAATTTTTTACATACTGTCAGTTTTGTGTCCCTGATCACCACCACAACCGTATATATGATGACGCTGTACTGTACCGGTGTCATTTGTACTGTCCTGGCGTTTTCGGGTCTCAAGAAATGAGATCGGCCGCCAGTACATCAGGATTGATCAATTTTTTAGATATACAATTGTGCTCATATGTTTACATACACCGGCAGAATTTATGATTTCTTGGCCATTTTTCAGAGAATATGAAATGATAACACAAAATCTTTTCTCTCACTCATGATTAGTTAGTGTTTGGCTGAAGCCATTTATTATCAATCATCTGTGTTTACTCTTTTTATATCATAATGACAACAAAAACTACCCAAATGATCCTGTTTAAAAGTTTACATACCCCAGTTCTTAATACCGTGTATTGCCCCCTAACATCACAGCTTGAAGTCTTTTGTGGTATTTGTGGATGAGGCTCTTTATCTTCTCAGATGGTTCCTCTTGGCAAAAAGCCTCCAGTTCCTATAAATTCTTGGTCTGTCTTCCATGAACAGCACGTTTGAGATCTCCCCAGAGGGGCTCAATGGTATTGAGGTCAGGAGACTGAGATGGCCACTCCAGAACCTTCACTTTATTCTGCTGTAGCCAATGACAGGTGGACTTGGCCTTGTGTTGGATAATTGTCATGTTGGAATGTCCAAGTCAGTCCCATGCGCAGCTTCCTGGCTGATGAATGGAAATGTTCCTCCAGTATTTTATGATAAAATACTGCGTTCATCTTGCCATCAATTTTGACCAAATTTCCTGTGCCTTTGTAGCTCACACATCCACAAAACATCAGCGATCCACCTCCGTGTTTCACAGTAGGGATGGTGGACCTTTCATCATAGGCCTTGTTGACTCCTCTCCAAATGTAGTGTTTATGGTTGTGGCCAAAAAGCTCAGTTTTGGTCTCATCACTCCAAATGACTTTGTGGTGGAGGGTTTGAGGCTTGTCTCTGTGCTGTTTGGCGTATTGTAAGCGGGATACTTTGCGGCATTTGCATAGTAATGGCTTTCTTCTGGAGACTCGACCATGCAGCCCATCTTTCTTTAAGTGCCTCCTTATTGTGTATCTTGAAACAGCCACACCACATGTTTTCAGAGAGTCCTGTATTTCACCTGAAGTTATTTGTGGGGTTTTCTTTGCATCCCGAACAATTTTCCTGGCAGTTGTGGCTGAAATTTTAGTTGGTCTACCTGACCGTGGTTTGGTTTCAACAGAACCCCTCATTTTCCACTTCTTGATTAGAGTTTGAACACTGCTGATTGGCATTCTCAATTCCTTGGATATCTTTTTATATCCCTTTCCTGTTTTATACAGTTCCACTACTTTTTCCCGCAGATACTTTGACAATTCTTTTGCTTTCCCCCTGACTCAGAATCCAGAAACGTCAGTGCAGCACTGGATGAAAGATGCAAGGGTCTGTCAGGAGTCCAGAAACTCATTGACCTTTTATACACACACACTAATTACAAGCAAACAGATCACAGGTGAGGATGGTTACCTTTAATAGCCATTCACTTGTGTGCATGTTATCAGGCCAAAATCACCGGGGTATGTAAACTTTTGATCAGGGTCATTTGGGTAGTTTCTGTTGTGATTATGATATAAAAAGAGTAAACACAGTTGATTGATAATAAATGGCTTCAGCCAAACACTAACCATGAGTGAAAGAAAAGTTTTTGCGTTATCATTTCATATTCTCTGAAAAATGGCCAAGAAATCATAAATTCTGCCAGGGTGTGTAAACTTATGAGCACAACTGTGTATATCTCCCATAGTGTGCGGTCTCTCTCTATAACTTTCCTACAGACTAAATAATAGACACCGATCTGGGGATATTTTCACCAAAGAAATATAGCAGAATACATTTTGACCAAAATTTGTGAAGAAAGATTTTTTTTATTTGCAAAATTGTATAACAGAAACAAAGAAAATGTTCAAAATTTTCATGCTTTTTTGTTTAGCAAAAAATAAAAGCCTCCAGAGGTGATTTAAAACCACCAATAGAAAGTTCTATTTCTGTGAAAGAAAATGATAAAAACGTCCTATGTGTACAGCGTTACATGACCGAGTAATTGTCATTCAAGGTGTGAGAGCGCTGAAAGCTGAGGATTGGCCTGGGCAGGAAGGAGGGGGGGGGGGGTGTCCGGTATTGGAGGGGTTAAGAATGTAAAACCTTTATTCCAAAAGAAAGAAAAAACTGTAACTGATTATAAAGTGTGAGCTGAAGTTTGGCTTCAGTTTGTTGTTAGTGTATGTAAATCTGCTAGTCCATCTAACACTTACCCCCCCCCCCAGACTGACAATGCTGCTGTCCAAAAGGTGCCCCCTGTGCTCCTTCATCCAGAGTGGAGGGGGGGGGGGGGGCTCTAATATAGGAGGTGTGTTAATGGGCAGATCACCAGGTAAAAACAGAGTAAGAAAAGCCTAAAAAAAAACAACGAATGCGGCCGCCTCGTCTAATGATTGATAAGCTGCAATATATATGACGACATTTTTGGTTTTGGGTTTAATGCGGATTTGAATAACTTTACATTATAACATTAGAACGCCTGTAATGATTGTATTGTTTCCTGTACAATACTCATTCTGTACTGCCATCCCGTTTGGTTCATGATGTTATATCTTAAAAATGATCCTAAACTCTATATTTATAATAACAATCCACAGAACTATTCATCCTGTGAACAGCGTGTACCTTCGTTCTGTGTCAATGGGGGCAAAAACAAATGTTATTAGGCTCTTTTCTCATCAGGTCGAGTGTTAGGCTTTTTACAGAATAGAGGAGGATCAGGAAAATAGCATATTATGGCCACTAGATGGAGCTGACAATCATAGTGAAGTATTCATTTCTTTTGATTATCAGCTCCATCTAGTGGCCATATTGTGCCCCTTCCCTCTTTTTTGTGCCCGTTTTTGGGTATCTTGCACCTTGGCTTCTGATGGGGGGTAGAGCTGGCCCTCTTGTACTGGGCCCTGACCCTATTAGTCCAGTGGGGGGGGGGGGCATCAAGAGAGAAGGGAATTTTTATTGTCCACAGGGCTCAGGCGGAATATTGTCATGGCTTCCAGCAGTTCTAATAAAGGTCCCTGTGCCCCAGTAATTCAGCAGGAGGACCCGGGTCAGAGAGAGGGATTTTCTTTGCTTCTGAGAGCAGGAGAAGTAATACTAAGTGACTCGGACAGTTACTCCTGACACCTGCACTCTGTACGATACATACTCCTGACACCTGTACTCTGTATGATACATACTCCTGACACCTGCACTCTGTACAATACATACTCCTGACCCCTGCACTCTGTACAATACATACTCCTGACACCTGCACTCTGTACAATACATACTTCTGACCCCTGCACTCTGTACAATACATACTCCTGACACCTGCACTCTGTACAATACATACTCCTGACACCTGCACTCTGTACAATACATACTCCTGACACCTGCACTCTGTACGATACATACTCCTGACACCTGCACTCTGTACAATACATACTCCTGACCCCTGCACTCTGTACAATACATACTCCTGACACCTGCACTCTGTACAATACATACTTCTGACCCCTGCACTCTGTACAATACATACTCCTGACACCTGCACTCTGTACAATACATACTCCTGACACCTGCACTCTGTACAATACATACTCCTGACACCTGCACTCTGTACGATACATACTCCTGACACCTGCACTCTGTACAATACATACTCCTGACCCCTGCACTCTGTACAATACATACTCCTGACCCCTGCACTCTGTATGTTACATACTCCTGACCCCTGCACTCTGTACAATACATACTCCTGACCCCTGCACTCTGTACAATACATACTCCTGACCCCTGCACTCTGTGCAATATACTCCTGACACCTGCACTCTGTACAATACATACTCCTGACACCTGCACTCTGTATGTTACATACTCCTGACACCTGCACTCTGTGCAATATACTCCTGACACCTGCACTCTGTACAATACATACTTCTGACACCTGCACTCTGTACAATACATACTCCTGACCCCTGCACTCTGTGCAATATACTCCTGACCCCTGCACTCTGTGCAATATACTCCTGACACCTGCACTCTGTACAATACATACTTCTGACACCTGCACTCTGTACAATACATACTCCTGACACCTGCACTCTGTACAATACATACTCCTGACCCCTGCACTCTGTGCAATATACTCCTGACACCTGCACTCTGTACAGTAGAAAATCCTGACACATGTACTCTGTACAATACATACTCCTGACACATGTGCTCTGTATGTTAAATACTCCTGACCCCTGCACTCTGTACAATACATACTCCTGACACCTGCACTCTGTATGATACATACTCCTGAGCCTGCATTCTGTACGATACATACTCCTGACACCTGCACTCTTTGTTATATACTCCTGACACCTGCACTCTTTGTTATATACTCCTGACACCTGCACTCTTTGTTATATACTCCTGACACCTGCACTCTGTATGTAGGCTTCATTTTTAAACCCCTCCCACTGTTAGTACAGTTTTGCTGCACCCACAATTCACTATGGCCTGCTTCATAATCTGGATGTTTAAGGGGGGCCTTGTCAGGGAGGCTGTACAGTGCCCCGTGGTGTCCTGCACCCCTAAACTCTCTCTCCGGTCGTTGAGTTTAGTATATAAAGTTACTGGGGGGCTATTGAGTAAAGCTGATGGTATATTGTGAAGGGTGAGTTACCCATCTGCACAGTAGAAGATCCCAGAAATCTCAGTAGCTCCTTGGGGGCGGGGCGGGGCGGGGCGGGGCGGAGCTCCCCTGGAATAACAAAAGACAAGAAGCCGCCATTCCAGACAAAGTTGTTTTTATTTCCCTACTTTCCGACAATCTTACAGAGATCCTCATTGGACCCCAGATACACCGACAGACATGTCCAAGGTACTTCTAGGAGTAATGTCATGTAGCCAGCCGGGGGGGGGGGGGGGGAGGGGAGGTGGTCCCCACTGCAGCCAATCAGATACATCCGTGTCACGAAACAAAGTCCTCCTGTGAAATCAGAGCTCACCTCGGCGTTCCACTGCCGGCAAATTCTTCCACCAGACCTCCCGGCGCGGCGTCCTCATACACGCAGGACGTTCGTAGAGTGCTCAACGTGACCGCTTCTAATCACAGTGGGAGAAATAAGTGGCACTTTTTTTTTATTTTTAATTTTTTTCAACAACAAAAATAAAATAAAATCCTTTTCAGAGGCAGTACGGTAAGCAGCGAATCTGAACACCCCTTCGAAAAAAAAAAAAATGACGCTTTTTTTTTTTTTTTTTTAAGCCTTTGATGTACGAAGTGATTACCTGCGTTCTTAGTCTCCTAGAAAAGCCGCTAGATTTAAAAATAACACACCTCTAGTACAAAAATACGTGTACAAAAATAGTTTAGCAGCTATACGAGTGCGTGCCGCCATGTAGGGCTATTCAAAATACATCCGATCAATGGAGGGGGGAGGGGTATTCCTGAAGGGGATTGTGCTAATTCAACGGGTGGTCAAACCCTAAGCCACCTAAAGGCGCAACGGTCTCTTTTACCAACAAATTCTTTCTGCTTATTCGACAAGATTGTATCATGGCCGATAACCACAAAAGTCAGCTCAGGAGTGAAAATGTATTTTAAAGTGCATTCCTTGGCCCCATGCCAAGTGGAGGTCCCCAGAATTTATCACAACCATCGTTGGGAGTTCTGGGCTGTGTGAGAAACGTACACTTTCCAGCTTGGACATTTTTATGAAATACAAAATAATAATTTGGAAACATAAGGGTCCACCATTCTCAACTGGGGCTCCTCAAGAGGTTGCTAGAGCTTCCTTGTGCTGTGGCTGGTTGACCTTCCATCTAATAATGCCTACATAGCTCCAGAGCCAACAGCACCTGTCAAAGCCAGCTCTATGAACCCAATGATCTTGGTTAGCTGTCTGAAAGGGGAAATTCCTCCCATGGGCCACCAATGTAAGGGGGATTCTTTCCACTGACCACCAGTGTAAGGGGCATTCTTTCCACTGACCACCAGTGTAAGGGGCATTCTTTTCAATGGCCTCCAAAATATGAGGCATTGTTCATGCTGGACACCAATGTAAAGAGCATTTTTCTTACTGGCCACCAATGAAAGGAGCATTCTCTCCACTAGCCACCAATGTAAGGGATATTCTTTCCACTGGCAACCAATGTAAGGAACATTCTTCCCACTGATCACCAATGTAAGGAGTATTCTCTCGACTGGCCACCAATGTAAGGAGCATTCTTCCCACTGGCCACCAATGTAAGTAGCATTCTTTCCACTAGCCACCAGTGTAAGGGATATTCTTTCCACTGGCCACCAATGTAAGGAGCATTCTTCCCACTGACCACCAATGTAAGGAGTATTCTCTCCACTGGCCACCAATGTAAGGAGCATTCTTCCCACTGACCACCAATGTAAGGAGCATTCTTCCCAATGATCACCAATGTAAGGAACATTCTTCTCACTGATCACCAATGTAAGGGACATTCTTCCCACTGATCACCAATGTAAGGAACATTCTTCTCACCGATCACCAATGTAAGGGACATTCTTCCCACTGATCACCAATGTAGGGGACATTCTTCCCACTGATCATCAATGTAAGGACAATTCTTTCCACTGACCACAAATGTAAGGGACATTCTTCCCACTGGCCACCAATGTAAGGAGCATTCTTTCCACTGACCACCAATGTAAGGAACATTCACCCACTGACCACCAATGTAAGGAGCATTCTTCCCACTGGCCACCAATGTAAGGAGCATTCTTCACACTGGCCACTAACGTAAAGGGTATTCTTTCCAGTGGCCACCAATGTAAGGAGCATTCTTCCCACTGACCACGAATGTAAGGAGCATTCTCCCAGCTGGCAACCACTATAAGAAGCATTCTTTCCAACAGCCACCAATGTTAGGAGTATTCTTCCCACTGGACACCAATATATGAGGCATTCTTTCCACTGCCCAAAAATGTAAGAAGCATTTTCCCACTGGACACCAATATATGAGGCATTCTCCCCACTGGACACTGATATAAGGAGCATTCTTCCCATTGACCACCAACGTAAAGGGCATTCTTTCCATTGGTCACCAATATATGAGGCATTCTACCCACTGTCCCCCAATGTAAGGAGCATTTTTCTTACTGTCCAGTGTCCACCAATGTAAGGGGCATTCTCTCCACTGGCCACCAATGTAAGCAGCATTCTTTACACTGGCCACTAATGTAAATGGCATTCTTTCCACTGGCCACCAATATATGAGGCATTCTTCCCATTGGCCACCAATGTGAGGAGCATTTTTCTTACTGTCCACCAATGTAAGGGGCATTCTCCCCACTGGCCACCAATGTAAGGAGCATTCTTTACACTGGCCACTAATGTAAACGGCATTCTTTCCACTGGCTACCAATGTAAGTCCACCCCTTACATTAGGGTTCCCATCAGGGTCCCCATGAGAGTCGCCCCTTACATCAGGGTCCACATAGGAGTCAACCTTTACATTATCCGGGTGCATGTTGGGGGGAGTTGAAGTGGAGACCATAGGCAGCCTCTGATGATCTCAATCCTGAATCTGTACACATTGAGCATATGCCACTGACCCTTGCTACGGGGCCAGATAAAATCTTTTTCTGGGCCATAATTTGGAGACTCCTGCTTTAATATATAGCCCAATATATTATAGGGTACGTTTTTTTATGAACTCCACTCTACTGTCATCACTGGAGCCACCGTTGGACCAATGCGTGTCCTCACCTTTCCAGATCACCATCATCTCAAATGTGTTTTCAAAAAGTAACATTTAACATAAAGCAACAAACACTGAACTTTGTAAAAGGCCGTCTAAATATCTGATAAAGTGCATACGCTGTTAATACTATTTTAATACTTTAGTGTAGCTGTGATTGTGCGAGGATCTTCAGCTGGTGCTGCAGAGTTCAAAGTATTTAGAGAGTAAAATATATGACTTTGTACATTAATAAGAAGGTATCTTCTGGGTTAAAATGTGGCCAGCACAATTTCCTTTTTACACAGCAGATGTACCTTCACTTGCCAAAAACTTTCAGACAAACAAAGATTTCCTAAAAGTGGACCACCTGCCATTGTATGACCTAACAGAGTGTGGGGTCCATCAATGCATCAGGAAAGAGTGATGGTATTGTGGTATAGAGCTGGGTTAGGATGACGGGAAAACTTTAGGATAAAGATCTTAAAGAGCTGTAAATGATGGAAAAGCAAAGAGCCCAAACTTACACTGGTAGCTGTTGGCCAATTTACAGTTGTGTGGCCATGCAAGATGTATCAGCTGGGTGTTGGGCCATGTTGGCCATCAACAAAAGTAGAAGTTTGGAATCAGCGGGAATCCCATTTGTTGGCTAACTAAAGTTTTAGGTGCAAGTTTCTCGATAATATACAATATTGCCAGAAGAAGAGGCCAGAGCGCCTTGAAAATCTGCACTTCAATCTTTGTAGTTAGCCAACTAATGGCATCGCCCTAAATCCAAACTTCTACATACTGAAGATATAAATATTGCCCAAGATTAAATTTGGATTTGTATGATCATTAGATAAAAGAGAAATCACCCAATGGCTTCTCAAAGGAATTGACAGTTTTTCTGAAGTCATCAGCAATTATTCACACATTGATTAAACACAATTATTTACAAACTTTGGCAGAACACCATCATCTAACAATTGCTAAAGAAGGCAACAACCTGGGGTCCAAATTATAACCCTCCAGCTGTTGAGGAACTACAAGTCCTATCAGGCCCTGGAGTCATGCCTGTGGCTGTCAGTCTTGCGGTGCCTCATGGGACATGCAGTTCTTCAACAGCTGGAGGGCCGCAGTTTGGAGGCCGTAATTCTGTGCGAGTGTTCCTTCCACTATAGCAAATCAGCCTACCAGGGACAGTTTGGGCTTAAACAGCAGAACATGGGACAAAACAGGGACCAAACCAGGTCCATAAAACGAGTAAATTGAGGAGAAACTAAGACTGGGGAATGTATAATAGAGGTTCCACTGTATTAAAATAAGAGGACTGATGGGAGGTATCTATAAGAACAGTACAAAGATGATGTAAATTAAAGCAGCAAGTATGTATTGCACATAGAAGGTTGCTACAACACTTGGACCTTTGGAAACTTGCTGAATAAGCAGAAATAATTCTCCAGAGAGCCTGGCAAGGATTATTCCAAGACATCTGGTCTAAAAGTTTTTTTTTTTTATGATGGAACATGGCAAACTTATTTTTAAATCTTATATACCTAGGTAACCAACTGGTGGGTCAAGACCCCAAATGGAAGATGGCAAACTCATGGTGGCCTAGAGCCTAGGTGACCAACCGGTGGGTCAAGACCCCAAATGGAAGATGGCAAACTAATGGTGGCCTAGAGCCTAGGTGACCAACTGGTGGGTCAAGACCCCAAATGGAAGATGGCAAACTCATGGTGGCCTAGAGCCTAGGTGACCAACCGGTGGGTCAAGACCCCAAATGGAAGATGGCAAACTAATGGTGGCCTAGAGCCTAGGTGACCAACTGGTGGGTCAAGACCCCAAATGGAAGATGGCAAACTCATGGTGGCCTAGAGCCTAGGTGACCAACCGGTGGGTCAAGACCCCAAATGGAAGATGGCAAACTCATGGTGGCCTAGAGCCTAGTTAAAGAAACCGGTGGGTCGAGACCCCAAATTAGTTTCCAAGATAAAGTTTTAGGGTCTCATTGAAAACTTAACATTTGTGAGGTGTCAGAAAATGGTACCCTGACTTTTGGGATCACAGCATAAAATTTGACCAGTTTGGCTTAGAAGACACAAGTTATAGGCAGACTGTGTTCCTGCTCCTCTTAACCAGGGGTCTCCAAACTCTCTAAACAAAGGGCAAGTTTTTTGTCCTTCAGACTTTAGGGGGGCCGGACTGTGGCCAGCGGGAGTGAACATTTTCCAGGCATCAATTGGATTAAACATCACGTTTGGTATTAGGTGGAGGAATAGTGCCCCATCATTGGTATCATTGGGAGGGATAGTGCCCCATTGTTGGTATCATTGAGAGGAATAGTGCCCCATTGTTGGCATCAGTTGGAAGAATATTGTCTCATATTAGTGGGAGGAATAGTGCCCCAAGGGCCAGATAAAGGCAAGCAAAGGGGCGCATCCGACTCCCCCCCCCCCCCCCTTAGGGCCGCAGTTTGGAGACCACTGCTCTTAACTCAAGGCAAGAATCTAAGTGAATGAAGATAACATTTCTGGATGGAGCCATAACAATAAAACGGACAATATTTGGTCTGGTAATTTCACATTTCAGGAGCCCTTCCACAACCTGAACATATCCCTGCACATTCCTTCTGTTGTAGGATGTCGATAAAGTCACCTCTGGTCCAGCAGGTAAGAGAAGAATGCAATATTTGCTTCAACACCTCCCTCTGTCCTGCCTTGTGACCTCTCTTCAACAAATCAGAGTTATCTTTAATGGGGTGTCCCACAGCAGGAACCAGAAGTTGACTTTGGTTTTGAGTTGTACTTCAAGTTACTTTAGACCTGGTAACCCTGTTGCATCAGTATCTACCCCGAAAAATAGGGGGAACCTTACAGACCATTTCCACAGTTGTGGTCAGAATATCCTCATTTAAACAAGTGGCAACACTACAATATCAAGGACACTTCTCTAGTATATAATTATGCCATAATGCACATAGATGCTAGATCTGACATTGGCCAAACCATGTCCGACAGGAGAACGCAGAGATCTTTCTAGCTTTAGAGTACGTCCATCGGCAAAGCACGCTTTTAAAGCAGTCAATTGCAACAATTCAATTCTAAAAACGCCAACACTAGATGCTTCTTTGGGCTGAACATGTAGGTAGGTATCCACGTTGCTTTTCTTCTCCAGACTGTCGTCAATCTTCAATATCTTACTACACCTCTTAAATATTTTTGGATTTATTTTCTTCGTGTTCTTCAAAGCTTTACTTCATAATAAAGAACTGACATATCTTTATTTAATGTCCAAACTTACATCAACGAAAACTATCAAGATCCTAGGCTTCATTCGAGTCCTCCTACACTAATCAAAGACTGAAAGCTTCTGCTAGCAAATGCCGCCACTTGTCTTCAAAGTCCACCTCACCTATTTCTCCTCTTCAAGTCCTCCTGATGACAGTACATCCAAGGTGTCAGTGCTGGTAGTAGATTAAACAGCGAAAGAAAGAATAACTTGAGAAGGAACGCTATTGCTTTTTTTTTTTTTAGTGAGACTTTGAGCTGCTGAAGGCTGATTGGTCTATGATGAAGGTCCTGAGATTAATCCACGAGGCTTCTTTTTAGTAGGCACAAGACGGTTCTTCGACAGGTACTATTGGGCTAATAGGCTTTATGGTGCTAAGGGAACGGAAGGCAAACGTCGCTGGGTCATAGATGTAATGTGGAGGCTGGCGACCTCCACCGATACTCTACAGGGAAAGAAAAAAAAATCGATTAGGAAGTAAAATAGACATGTATGTGCAAAACTAGCTAGACAGTAATATAAAGAGACATAACCTGTTTCTTACAGTATATGAAAAAAAAATACACAATGAAGTTGTGATTAAAAAAAAAATGCTCATATTGGAGTATAAGCTATGGAACTTTAAGTAGATTTTAAAGCTGAACTCCCTAAAAATATAAAAAATGACCCTTGCTCCCCCCCCCCAGCAGCCAGTGCTCATTCCTTCTCTCTGATGCTCCAGATTGTTGGTGGGTCCTCACTTACCATGCAGGATTGCTGGCCCTGCATTGTGCGTGATGATGTCAGAACACCTGTGACCAATAGAACTGCTTCGAAGGACTGGTCACCAGCTTGGGCCAATGTACATATGTATATACACAATACCTGTAGGATCCCTCTAGAACAGCCATTCTCAACCATTTCTACACAGAGAAACTCTTAAAATAATGTTCTAGTCTCAGGAAACGCCTGCTAAAATGACTATATCTACAACTTATGATACATTAGTGTGATGGTCAGTGGGAAGAATGCTCCTTACACTTGTGGTCATTGGGAGGAATTACCCCCTTACAGATAGCTAAATAAATCAATGATGTCAGTGGGAGCTTATTTGAGGTGCAGAAATTGCTCTTGGAACCCCTAACAACCTCTGGAGGAACCCTAAGGTTCCACAGAACCCTGGTTGAGAAACCCTTCTTTAGAAACTGGAGTAGACACTGCTACTACACCTTTACTACACTGCTACTCCACAGTGACCTCCACTAGCTTCTGGGTCCTGTGCCGAGTGGCTGCCCTGATGCATTGTGAACGCAGGACTTGGCAGGGGCATCATTCAGAGATCATTTTGCATTTTTTTCAATCTACGCAAAGTGTTCTCTGACAAGTGGAGAGGCAGGGTGGTGACATCACATTCTCTACCTGGCCCAATCAGAGAATGCTTTGTATTAATTTAATGAAAAGCCGCTCGGCGCCTTAACTGGAAGCTAGTGGAGATCACTGTGGTAGTGGTGCCTAGAGGAACTTCTAGAGGGATCCCACAGGTATGGTATGGTCCAAGCTGGGCCAATGTGACTATGTAAAAATATCCATATTACCATACCTAGATATCTAAACACTTAACCCCCTGCAGTGTAGGGGTAGCCCCAATACAATGGTCATTTGTTGTTTTTCCTGGAATTCAGCCCTAAAGTGCATCTGTGCATTGTCTATGGAGGTCAAGGCAACAGGTTCACTTTGATTCAGACCTCCTGAAACTTTACGATAAGCTGCTAGAAGTTAAAAAGAAGGCCGGTATTCGCTATGGGTCACCAGAGTCATATTTATTTATTTATTTATTAAAATGCTTAACCTACGCAGTCTTACCCGAAGGCCTTGATGCGCAAATACAAAAGGACATTGACATTAAATAACCTTAAGAGAACCAACAAACCAGCATAGCAAGATACAGAATAAAACCCAGGGAGCCTGTCCATCACACCCCAAATAAAAATTGGGTGACTCCAAAAGCTTGTATAAAAAGTACAGTTTTCAATTTCTTTCGAAATTTCAAAAAGTCATTCTCAAATCTCAGTTTCAGAGGCAAGGAGTTCCAAAATTCAGCTCCTTTTACTTCACTCCTTCTCCCTCCGCATGTTTTCGTTTTAAATTTTGGAAACTTCAGTATGGCCAAGTTCACCGATCTCAAGGATCGGATAGGCACATACTTGACAAATTTTTCCTTCAGGTACTCCGGGCCATATCCATGCAGTGCCTTATGGACAAGACATCTGGTTTTAAACAGAACCCTTTCTATCATGGGCAGCCAATGCAGGGCTCTAAGGGATGGAGTGATGTGGTCACGGCAACCAACACCTGTCAGTAACCTTGCTGCTGCATTCTGAATCAACTGGAGCTTGTAGATGGTACAAGCAGGCAAACCCAAATACAGGGCATTACCGTAGTCCAATCGACCGCTGATAATGGCATTGACCATGGCGATCTTGTCAGAGTCTGCGATATAGCGAAAAGTCAACCTCAGGAGTCTCAGGTAGAAGTGACATGAACTCACCACTTGATTTACCTGAGGGCACAGGTTCAGCCTAGAGTCAAAGATGACATCCAGGTCCCTGAAATGAGTGGCCGGAATCGGAAAAGGTTTGAAAGATTCCGGCCATGACGGAAACAAGTTTTGTATACACCTGGTTACTGAGGATGATACATTCAGTTTTGGTGCATGCACAGGACTATGGCCTCCTCCTATGGCAGCGCTGGTGACATGAACTGACATAGTTATCCATACCTGGAAAAAAACATTTGCAAAAAGTTTTTATTACGTTACCAAAACTTAGAGCCCCAAGTTTACCAAGGCCTTGGAGTGTGTGCAGGTATGTCAGGAGGAGTAAGGCAAGCATGTGATGTTCTCAGTAGCTCTTTATGTAGTGTGAAGTTAGGTCCTTTTTTCATATAAGTAGCAATTTATTATGGATCCTGCTGGACATTTATCTTCAGAGACCCGTTCCTTCCCTCCATTATTGGTCTGGCCCACTAGGTTATACAATACACCACTGCCAGTTGTTATAATCAGCACTTTGTTGGGGAAGGGGGATCATAAAAATATGTTCAACATTGATAAATAAGAAAAGAAATCTATTTTTACAATGGTGAGGTCAGTGCAGGAGAAGGAGTATTGTGTGGCTTCTAAGAAGGCCAGCCAAAGTCCAGTACAAAAAATAGCTGCCACCGAGGACAGGCCCATTGTGTGGCTGCATTCCGAGTCTGGAGATCACACAGTCATCACAATAGAAATATCATTTCACTCTAAAGAGTCTTCTTTGGTTTTTAGTTATATAAAAGGCAGCTCAAGATTCTTTGACACAAAAATGCTACATGTAACTTTTCTGTAATACCAAAAACATAACTTCATTGTGGGTATTTATTTTTAAGATGCCTCTATTCACTAGAGAGCGGTGACATCACTGAGAATGCCGCCTATCCAATCACTAGAGAGAGATGACATCACTGAGAATGCTGCCTATCCAATCACTAGAGAGTGGTGACATCACTGAGAATGCAGCCTATCCAATCACTAGAGAGCGGTGACATCACTGAGAATGCAGCCTATCCCTTCACTAGAGAGCGGTGACATCACTGAGAATGCAGCCTATCCAATCACTAGAGAGCTGTGACATCACTGAGAATGCCGCCTATCCAATCACTAGAGAGCGGTGACATCACTGAGAATGGACCCTATCCAATCACTAGAGAGCGATGACATCACTGAGAATGCAGCCTATCCAACAACTAGAGAGCGATGACATCACTGAGAATGCAGCCTATCCAATCACTAGAGAGCGGTGACATCACTGAGAATGCAGCCTATCCATTCACTAGAGAGCGGTGACATCACTGAGAATGCAGCCTATCCAATCACTAGAGAGCGGTGACATCACTGAGAATGCCGCCTATCCAATCACTAGAGAGCGGTGACATCACTGAGAATGCTGCCTATCCAATCACTAGAGAGCGGTGACATCACTGAGAATGCAGCCTATCCAATCACTAGAGAGCGGTGACATCACTGAGAATGCCGCCTATCCAATCACTAGAGAGCGGTGACATCACTGAGAATGCCGCCTATCCAATCACTAGAGAGCGGTGACATCACTGAGAATGCAGCCTATCCATTCACTAGAGAGCGATGACATCACTGAGAATGCAGCCTATCCACTCACTAGATACAAGTTATTCAGTTTGCACACATGCTCCAGTAAAATGAACTTACAGAACTTTCCATATTTTCTAACACAGGAAAATCTTCTATACTCGCTGTATGGTTTGAATTATACGTATTTACTCTGAGCAGGATTAGCTGTATATATCATCAGAAGAACCCATAAACAGAAAATTACCGTGACAAAGACAGAAGGGAAATGCGGGATAAATGGAATGCTTTGTAACATACGGTATGCACTGAACTTGGACACCCAGCAATGGTCATTTACCAGAGCGCTGAACTGAAATATGCCTGGTTGTCAGATTGCCAAGCATCTGGTATTTTCAGGTGGCGGTCAGCAATAGAAGGCCACGTTTTTTTCCTTTGCAAAACTGGAATTTAGAATTGATAGGGATGTGTGTTTTCCCACTTCCGCTGTCTACAAGACTTTACATTTTGGTGGGGCTCTCTTGGAACTTGGTGTTCTGGGCTTCCTGTGTTTACATTTACCTGTCAGAGCGAGGCCTCAGAGTTTCATCCCATCGGTGTGGTGCAGGAAGTCTTGTCTGTCCTGTCAACTGGCCAACCCCTGATGGGTTGGTCACCGATAGGTTGGACCAGGCTTTGACAAAACATGTAAGCCCTGTTCTAGAAGTGTCCTTCAACCTTCCCGCTTTTGGAGAGAACAGTCATTTGTCAGCCCTCCCTCCTTGGGAAAGGGGTTCTATAGCTCTTCCCTTGCTGGGGAAAGGAAGGTTTTGCACCTGGCTGTAGGCCTCAAGGCTAGAGCCCACCTGGGACTAGGTGTTGCCCCTCTGATTGCAGGCTGTGTCCCTGGAGGCCATGCTAGCCTCATTTTCATCAGTAAAATGGAGGAACACCAGAACCTCCAATTTTGTGGGGCCAATATGCTTCAGAAGACGTTCTGTGTGATGCTACTAGGTGCAGAGACCCACTCAGCAACGTCTAGCCCGTGGAGCTGTTGGAGCTCAACCATTGCGTTTTGGGGGTATTCCACCTTCTTGTGTCCTACCACCTATCATGTTCATGATCCAACAGTGAAAATGCATTTAAATCTGGACCTGCACTTCTTCATCTACAGAACCCCTGGGACAAGTCATTTCTAGGAGGGAGTCCTCCTCATCTTCATAAGAACTTTCTAGGTGGAGGCACCAAGGATTCATGAACTCAGAGAGACACTGATTTAAACTCAGAGGAAGCTTGGGATCCCCTGTGCGTCGGGTGTAAAAGCTGCTAGGAAAGGGTTATCTCCTATAGCCCTCCAAAAACAGGGTTACCTCTATCTAAAGCCAAAAGTTGCATTTGTTTGTTTTGGATAGAGTAGAGAAAAGGGACAAGTAAAGCCCTCAGATTTATTTTTTTGCCATCTTTGTCCTATTGGGGGGATTCCACTTGCTGCCCCCGAGACACAGCATGAAAAGGGTGGAAATCCTCTCAGAGTTTTGCCACTACAGAAAGTGTTTTTGTTTTAAAAATTTCCCCTCTATTCTTGTCCTGGTGGCAAGCTAAATTTTGGTTTTCTCATCACTGACTCTCTCCAGGGAGACAATGAGAGCAATAAAAACCTACAGTATATTAGGATAGACCTGTCTGCATTTTGCTGTTGCAGTTCACCCCTTTGAAATGGAGTTGGGTGTTTGCTATAACGGCCTAACAAGCCAGCAGTTTAGTTCCACCCCTCTAACTCAGGGGTCTCCAAACTTTCCAAACAAAGGGCCAATTAACGGTCCTTCAGACTTTAGGGGGGCTGGACTGTAGCCAGTGGGAGTAGAAACTGTCTGGGCATCAGTGGGAGTAAACAATTGCATCTTTGGCATTAGGGGGTGGAATAGTGCCCCATCATTGGTATCAGTGGGAAGAATAGTGCCCCATCATTGGTGTCAGTGGGAGGAATAGTGCCCCATCATTGGTATCAGTAGTAGAGATAGTGCCCCATCATTGGTATCAGTGGGAGGAATAGTGTCCCATCATTGGTATCAGTAGTAGAGATAGTGCCCCATCATTGGTATCAGTGGGAGGAATAGTGCCCCATCATTGGTATCAGTGGGAGGAATAGTGTCCCATCATTGGTATCAGTGGGAGGAATAGTGTCCCATTGCTGGAGTCAGTGGGAGGAATAGTGCCCCATCATTGGTATCAGTGGGAGAATTAGTGCCCCATCATTGGTATCAGTAGGAGGAATCGTGTCCCATCATTGGTGTCAGTGGGAGGAATAGTGCCCCATCATTGGTATCAGTAGTAGAGATAGTGCCCCATCATTGGTGTCAGTGGGAGGAATAGTGCCCCATCATTGGTGTCAGTGGGAGGAATAGTGCCCCATCATTGGTATCAGTGGGAGGAATAGTGCTCCGTCATTGGTGTCAGTGGGAGGAATAGTGTCCCATCATTGGTATCAGTGGGAGGAATAGTGTCCCATTGCTGGAGTCAGTGGGAGGAATAGTGCCCCATCATTGGTATCAGTGGGAGAATTAGTGCCCCATCATTGGTATCAGTAGGAGGAATCGTGTCCCATCATTGGTGTCAGTGGGAGGAATAGTGCCCCATCATTGGTATCAGTAGTAGAGATAGTGCCCCATCATTGGTGTCAGTGGGAGGAATAGTGCCCCATCATTGGTGTCAGTGGGAGGAATAGTGCCCCATCATTGGTGTCAGTGGGAGGAATAGTGCCCCATCATTGGTGTCAGTGGGAGGAATAGTGTCCCATCATTGGTGTCAGTGGGAGAAATAGTGCCCCATTATTGGTGTCAGTGGGATAAATAGTGCCCCATTGTTGATGTCAGTGGGAGGAATAGTGCCTCATCATTGGTTACAGTGGGAGAAATAGTGCCCCATCATTGGTGTCAGTGGGAGGAATAGTGCCCCATCATTGGTGTCAGTGGAATAAATAGTGCCCCATTGTTGATGTCAGTGGGAGAAATAGTGTCCCATCATTGGTGTCAGTGGGAGGAATAGTGCCCCATCATTGGTGTCAAAGGGAGGAATAGTGCCCCATCATTGGTGTCAGTGGGAGGAATAGTGTCCCATCATTGGTATCAGTGGTAGGAATAGCGTCCTGTCATTGGTGTCAGTGGGAGGAATAGGGGCCCATCATTGGTGTCAAAGGGAGGAATAGTGCCCCATCATTGGTATCAGTGGTAGGAATAGCGTCCTGTCATTGGTGTCAGTGGGATAAATAGTGCCCCATTGTTGATGTCAGTGGGAGGAATAGTATCTTGCACCTGTAAAAAAGGAAAAGAGGGCCAGATAAAGCCAAGCAAAGAGCCCCATCCGGCCCCTGGGCCACAGTTTGGAGACCACTGCTCTAAATGACAAACCTTTGTTGCATCCAGTTATAGCTTTACCTCTACCACTATTTAAAAACCTGACCGAAGTTCTAACCCCTTACTGCTTCACCCCCCCCAAAATAACCTTTTGTCTTTAAATACATTTCAATTGTGTCTTCAGAAGACTCAGAAGTCAAGACTCCTGTAGAATGTTGGGTATTGTAGACCTTTCTCTGCATCCAAGCCATTGATCTGCTCTCCAGTGCAACGTTCCCCGGTCCACAGCTGTAAGCAGACTGCAGGGAAAGTTCTCCTTTTACTTGACGACAATTCTCCCCCGCGTTGTTTTTGAAGTCTGTGCTACGGGGCTGGCTTGGCAGCCCAACAATAGAACCTCCATTCTGTGAGAATGCCGGGTGCCAGAACACTTGTGTTTGAAGTTTGAAGAACAGGCCTATAATTTAAAGCCAAGCAGCTCCCCGGGAAACGACCTTCAGCCGTACGGGAGGCCAGGCGATGGATCTTTTTATATTACTGGCTTTTATTAAAACTGGAAGGGATATCCATGTCATCAGCTCATCTCCCCCCTTCCGTCCATCCTACTAAATCTCAACGGTAATGGAGGCCTATTCACGTCCTTTTCTTCAGCCTGAAGGTCGTGCCATATGAGGGACCCTGGAGATGGAGATGGTGAAAACTTGCCAGTGATAAGAGCCAATGGGCCATTTATCTATTTGTATGGAATCACTTGTTCACTAGCTGGGCCAGCAGGCGGTCTCTCCCTACCGCTCCCCCAGGTAGCGGGTAGAGATTTGGCAGCATTCTCGGCCAGTGAGGGTTCCATTCCATAGAGGTAAGTGAAAGGCTCTACTGGGTTTGGGCTTGGCCATAACCCAACTTTCTTAATAAATAAACTAATAAATTAAAAAATAAGTGGCAAAAAAAACATCCATCCATCCAACATCCAAAAAGTATCCATCTGCCAACAGACCTCCGGCCTTCCCTTTAGTCTTGCACAGTTGTACAGGCTTGTAGGCAGGTGCAGTCTATTTTCTCCACTGTAGGTGGTGCTTAACCGCAGTGGCATTGTAGTTGGAGGGAAAGTCAAGAGGAGCATGGTTCCTCTATGGTTTCCTGGCTCATTCTGGAAGCTATCCGATTGGATGCTACCACCCCATGTGACTTTGGCAGCCATTTTGGGTCAGGCAGAGCCTATTTAAGGCCCTGTCTCCAGGGCTTGGCCCGCATTCTGCCTGTGAGGTAGTTTCGGGACAGCCCACCCGTCTGAAAGAGACCATTAAGGAGAGGTTCCAAACAAGTAGGGAAAGAGCAGGGACGCGCTACCCTTACTGGAAGCCTCCCTGCTTGAGCGCAGACTGGCCAGGCGGCATTCTATCCTTCGGGACAGATGCTGTGGGAGTATCTGAGGCCTGCTGCTACCCTGTTCTCTGCAAAAATCCTGTGAGTGCGCCCGGTCAGGTTGTCTCCCCACAATGTGCATTAGAAGTCAGGTAGAACACACATCATTTCCTGGCTGGAGGATGTCCATTATCAAGGGAGGCAAAAGATACGCTGATTAAATTTCAACTTTAATGTAAACTTGTTACAAATCCAGGCAAGTCGAACGAAGAACAAAATTATAACCGGAGATTAACTTCAGTGAAAAGTCGAACTTTTAGAAAATAGAAAAATTGCGTGTATATTCCCTTTAATTCCTCAGATTCCCTTTAAGTCAAGTGTCAGCAGGTGACAGAATGATGTAACCTGGATAGAGGTGATCATGTGAGCGGTGCGGCGCCCTCTCGATGGGCTCCCCACACCCCAGGGATGAGCTTGTTTACAGGTCTCCTGGTACAGAGGCGGCAATGCGTTTCCTGGCTGGGGACTGTAGGCAGGGAGGCGAGTAATGAGGGAAAATATCACAATCACTTGTTAGGTGGAGGGAGGGAGGGCGGAGGGGGTTACAAGAGCAAGACTTTCTCCCCCAGAGACCAGACATGGATGTCAGATGGCCGAACAACAAATTACGCAGAGCAAATTTATAGAGCTGTGTTTCCCAGAGGTGTTGTCCTAGGAACTCTTCAATAAAAGTCACCTTAAAGGGACCATAAAGTAATTATAAAATGGTTTACGGATGCAATTTACTAGTCTTTGCACCTTGTGCGGTGAAATCAGAGAAGAGAAGAGCTGGTACTACTGTGCAAGACTAAAGGGAAGTCCGGAGGTCAGATTGAAGAGATGCATGGTGGACATTAGGAGACATTAATATACTGGCTCAAAACCAAGAGAATTGGAAATAAACCATATTCTTTTGACTCTGAGCTCAACTATATACTGCATTTTCCCCTTTTGGAGGGTGTGAGTTGGGATTTGTGCCCATTTTTAAGGTCAGGTACTGATCTTGGATAAGGAGACCCGGCTCCTATGTCAGGCCCCACATTGGGCACCAAAAAAAAAAAAAAAAAAAACCTGGCTCACAATCGGCATTCCAGTTCACCCTAAAAGCAGGGGCGGCCCGTGCATTGTGGGCGCACAGGCGCCGCCCCCCCCTAACCCCTGCTGCCGCCTCCCCAACCAATGCGCCCTGCCCCTTTCAGCACGCCGGACGCATGGACTCCTATGGCAGCGTGGGCGGGGGCGTCTTTTTTTTTTTAAGCACCTGATTAGAGCCAGAGGCTCTAATAGGCTTCAAAAAAGGGTGTGCTCAGGGCGCCCTGATCCCACCCTGTTGTGTCACCATAGTGAATTAATTTTCTCTATTTTTACACCACAGTGCCACCCTGCCAATCAGGAGGCAGGTCAGTGAGACCTGTTTCCCGATTGGCCAAAGCGCCGGGCATCCTATTGGATGCCCGGCACTTTGGCAGAAGAGACACACAGGGGAGGAAGCTGGAGGATTGTCGGACTCCCCCGCTGCCGCCGCTGCCCACACTGACACAGGAGGAGAGGACCCAACAGCCCGGAATGGAGGAGGAGACGCACGGGATGCAAGAGCTGTCGCCTGCTCATTCCCCAGCTTGCTGCCGTCACCCAGGTGGGGTAAGTGCCGGTCTGATGGCGGGCAAGCAGGGGGGGTCACAGTGGCTGCGTATGTTGGGCACAGGCTGCATAAGATAGGCACAGGCTGCATATGTTGGGCAGAAGCTACATATGACAGGCACAGGCTGCATATGACGGGCACATGCTGCATATGATGGGCACAGAAGCTGCATAAGATGGGCACAGAGGCTGCATATGATGGGCACAGAGGCTGCATATGATGGGCACAGGCTGCATAAGGTGGGCACAGAAGCTGCATATGATGGGCACAGAAGCTGCATAAGATGGGCACAGAAGCTGCATAAGATGGGCACAGGCTGCATATGATGGGCAGAAGCTGCATATGACGAGCACAGGCTGCATATCACGGGCACAGACTGCATAAGATGGGCACAGAGGCTGCATATGATGGGCACAGAGGCTGTGTGATGGGCACAGAGGCTGCATATGATGGGTACAGGCTGCATATGATGGGCACAGAGGCTGTATGATGGACACAGGCTGCATATGATGGGCACAGAGGCTGTATGATGGATACAGGCTGTATATGATGGGCACAGAGGCTGCAATTGATGGCACAGTGGCTGCATTTTATGGGGCACAGTTACTGCATATGATGGGCACAGTGAGGCTGCAATTGATGCTTTTTTTTCTGAATTTTTCAGTTTGCTTGCGCCCCCCCCAAAAATTTTGAGCACCAGCCACCACTGCCTAAAAATGTTCAATAGAGTTGAGGTTAAGGCTTTGTACAAGACACTCAAGTTCCTCAACACCAAACTGGTCACACCATGTCTTTATGGAGCTAGCTTTGTACACAGGGGGGCACAGTCATGCTGGAACAGAAAAGGGTCTACACTAAACTCTTACCACAAGGTTGGAAGGGCACAACGTCTACAATGTCTTTGTAGGGGGGGTTTACATACTGATACACTTTATTGCCCAAACGCCCTTGCCCTATTACCATTTTCTGATAGGGTTCTTTATTCATGAACCTCCCAGTACAGGACCGATGTTGGATGAGAAGACCTGGCTTACATGTTGGGTCCCACATTGGGCACCAAAAAAAGAAGACCTGGCTCACCATCGGTGTGAGCCACCATATTCCAATGGACATCTTCTGTAATGTTGAAGCTGTTTTGTAACTTCTCCAAGCCACTTCTTCAGTTCTAATGAGCGTTACGAACATCAAAGGTTCTCATGTATTTAGGTCATGGTATATCTAATAGTGGTTAGTCCCTTTCAGCTGGGCATCTTCTGTAATGTTGAAGATGGTTTGTAGCTTGTCCATGCCACTTGTTCAAGCCCCTTGTTCAGTTCTAAAGAGCATTAGGAAAATTGAAGTTTCTCATGTACCCAGGTCATGATATATTGAGTAGTAGCTGATCACATTCCACTGGACTGGTTCTGTAACGTTGAAAATGTTTCATGCCTTGTCCAATTTTCCTAACTCATTGGAACCAAAGAAGTGACTTGAAGGTTCTCATATCTCCAGGTTATGATATATCGAGTGGTTGTTGGTCACATTCAACTGGATATGTTCTGTAATGTTGAAGGCATTTCATAGCTTCTCCAAGCCACTTATTCAAACCTAAAAAAGTAGCGTGGATAAGCTACAAAACATCTTCAACATTATAAAAGTTGTCCAGTTGAATGTGACCAACTACTACTCCATATGTCATGACCTGGAAATATGGGACCCATTTGATTTTCCCAACATTTATTAGAACTGAAGTAGTGGCTTGGAGAAGCTACAAAAGGCTTCAATATTATGGAACAAGTCCAATTAAAGGTGAATAACTACTACTAGTCATACCATTAACTACTACTAGTTATACCATGACCAGGAGACATGAGAGCCTTCTATTTTCCTAACACTCATTAGAACTGATGAAATGGCTTGGAGAAGCTACAAAAGTCTTTAAAATTAGGTAACAAGTCCTGTTAAAAATGACTAACTACTACAAGTTATACCATAACCTGGATACATGAGAACCTTCCATTTTCTTAACACGTATTAAAACTGAAGAAGTGGCTTGGAGAAGCTACAAGACACCTTCAACATTATGGAACAAGTCCAGTTGAAGTTGACTAACTACTACTAATTATACCATGTCCTGGATACATGAGAAACTTTGATTTTCCCAACACTCATTAGAACCAAAGAAGTGGCATGGAGAAGCTTCAAAAGTCTTCAACACTATGAAACAAGTCCAGTTGAAGGTGACTAACTACCACTAGTTATACCATGGCCTTGATACACAAGAACCTAAACTTTCCCAACACTAATTAGAACTGAAGAAGTGGCCTGGAGAAGCTACAAAAGTCTTCAACATTACAGAACAAGTCCAGTTGAAGGTGATTAACTACTAGTTACACCATGACCTGGATACTTGAGAACCTTACATTTTCATAACACTTATTAATACTGAAGAAGTGGCTTGGAGAAGCTACAAGACACCTTCAACATTATGGAACAAGTCCAGTTGAAGTTGACTAACTACTACTAATTATACCATGGCCTTGATACACGAGAACCTAAACTTTCCCAACACTAATTAGAACTGAAGAAGTGGCCTGGAGAAGCTACAAAAGTCTTCAACATTACAGAACAAGTCCAGTTGAAGGTGATTAACTACTAGTTACACCATGACCTGGATACATGAGAACCTTACATTTTCATAACACTTATTAATACTGAAGAAGTGGCTTGGAGAAGCTACAAAGCATCATCAACATTATAGAAGACGTCCAGCTGAATATGACTAACTACTACTAGATATGATATAACATTAACAGAACCCTTCACTGGAAGCAAATGAATGCCAGCATTTGGAGGGGAGTTCTGTACATGTGCCCACGCTAAATGCTCACATTTGCAAGTAGTTGGCGTTTACTTCCAAAAACTCAGCATATAAAAAAATAGCTGGGACTTGAAGATCTGGACACTTTCAGCAGTAACTACAAGAAGCAAACAAAGGTTGCCAGGACACATTTCTGCTACGCTCGGGTAAACACCTCCAGTTATCATATAATGTTTTCTCAATATCTGCTGAGTGGGAGGGCAGGAGAAGTTTCTTCACAGTTGACAGGCTGAAACTGGCAGGAGAACAAGCTCGTAAATCACCAGCAAAGATAGGCAAGGATAGCAAAGAAAGAAATCTGGAAGCAAAATAGATGTGCGGTTACAATAGGGATGGGTTATGCTGCTGAATGGTGCAAGCTCAAACAAAGCCAAGGGCAGTAACCAGTATACCATGCAGGAACTGATCAATGTCCAGTAAAGAGTCATCCTATGACTAATGACCATGTAAGAGGGGCTCTGTCATTGTACAGAATTGGCGCCAACCTGCTGAGGTTTAACCCTCCGCCATATTGTGCCCCACTCCATGCCTGTGGCCTCCACACGACATTCCCAGCTATTGATCTTTAAATCCCAAGGAAGTACCGGTAATGTCCACACATATGAGTAGAATTTGCTGCACTTTACTGATGGATTTCAGGGAGTGGCATACCAGTCACATCACATCGACATAAATTCCAGAGTCACTTGGCAATACACAGTCAGATTTAGTGGATGGACTGCAGCAGCCAAATGTGAAAACATATGCAGCACTTTAACCGGTCATCTCTCTCTAAGAGTCTCTCTGTCCACATGGGTTCATTAGTAATCACAGGGCTGGGCTCTGTGTAGACACCTCCTCCATGGGTACGCCTTTCCCAGGAACCCTCCAGGAGAATAGCCTCACTCAGGGAACTCTTGACTTGACCTAAAAGGCCTTTTGCAATCCACCCCAGCCCCCTCGTCCATAAGGTTCAGAAAGTCTACAGTACCTCTCCTGGGTGCAGGGCTACTCTTCCCCAGCCTCCGGCCCTATACAGGGCCTCCACATGCTGGTTACATCTGGGAAGGTGCGGGGTGTTTGGCTCCCATCCCCCCAGTGCACTAGATTTGCTCCCAGGGCTGGGACAAAGAGTGGGCAGGAGGGTTGGCTGTCCTGGTCACTGTGGTAACATGTGATGTTGGAGGGAGATTGAGGGGGGGGAATTTGTGTTGAAAGGGGGAATTTGGGGGCAGCAGGAAGTATTGTTCTAAGAGGGGAAATTTGGGTCTGTGTGCTAAGAGTGGTGCTTTAGGGGAATTTGTGCTAGGAGGGGGGATTGAGGGGCTATTTGTGCTGGGAGGAGAGATTTGGAGTGGGGTGGGTACTAGGAGGGAAGATTTTAGGGGTCATCGGGGGGTTGATTTTTAGGGGTGGGGGGGCAAAGATTTGTGCTTGGAGGGGGGGGGGGACTTTAGCAGGAGGGCACATTTCTACTGGGAGAAGGGGGGGGGAGATTTATGCTCAGAGAGTAAGAACGAAGATTAGTGCTCAGTTTTTTTGTAGGGGTATTTTTGCCGACACATAATGCTCATACATCTTGGGGGGGGGGGGGGGGGGGCGCAGATTTGCCTGTTCGCCCTGGGCGCTAGATAACCTTGTCCTGTCACTGCCTCCTCCCAACCTGGCTCATAACTGGGCACTGACTCACTCATGACATCACTGCAGGAGGGGCCTAGCACCTGATGTCACAGAGACACTATTCTGGCACAGAGCCACCCAGTGGCACATTAGCTAACTGCACGTGCCTACAACCAAATTTAGAGCACAGGCCCTCAGCCATTCTCAACCAGGACTCCGTGGAAGCCTGGGGTTCCTCCAGAGTGTGCTAGGGTTTCCTTGAGCTGTGGCTGATGAACCACCTTTTTGATGGTGCCTGCAGAGTTCAAGGTTCAGCATCACTTAACAAAGCCAGCAGAAAGACAACAAATATCTTTTTAGCTGTCTTTAAGGGTGGCATTCTGAGCACCACTTTAAGGGGGACATTCTTCCTATTGGCCACCAGTATAAGGGGCATTGTTCCTATTGACCCCTGATGAATTGGTTTTAGTAAGGGTTCCTCGAGACCCGAAAATAATTTTTGGGGTTCCTCCTAGGGTTAAAAGGTTGAGAAAGCCTGGTCTATGACCAGTTCATAAAAAATGGTTTTGGCTGAACTTGTGGCATGATCACCTTCACGTGTACCTAAACATGAATACAAATAAAAAGAACCTACGGGAAGGGGTGAGGAGGTAGTTCTGTAGGATCTACAGGACGTGCCGAGACTTCTCAGGCATTCTTAAACATCTCTATTTTGTTCTCAATACGCTGGATGACCCCCACATGGAGCAAGACAAAATTCCAGAGGGTGCACTTATCTGCGGGGCGAGCATGCCAAGTACGTTTCATCTTCCAAGTGTACGACTGAGATCAGCCTGTTTATAAGACCTTCAAGCCTCCAACAAATGGATTGACACACAATGGCCTATTGTCGGCTCACAGGACAAGCGTAGTAAGTTTGGCGCACCCCTCCCCCGCAGGCTCATTGCAAAAAAAAAAAAAAAAAAAAGAAAACTTGGCCGGCAGACGTGTTCTCTCTCCCTTTATAGGGTGTGATGGAGTAAACAAGTTTATTGACGGGCTACGTGGAACAATTATTATAAACCGCCAGTGTTTACACTGTACTGTGGAATGTTTAAAGACCGACACAAAGGATTTAAAGGGAAAAACATTTTCCGGTTTGGTTTTTAGCGAGACGCTTAGTCAATGCTACTTATAGAGCTATGAAGAACACCGATTTTTTTTTTTTTTTATTATTATTAAAGCAAGCAGTGTAAGTACCTTGTGGGCGGTGCAACCCTGTAGCAGTGATTTAAAGGGTACAAGAAGGGAAAAAGAAAGGTCCAGAGTACCGCACACCTCAAAATGCCCCCCGATGACGTCAGTTGTGATGAAACACGTAGGGCGGAGTCTTCGTACATGCTGTCGCCACGCTGTTTCCTGTGTATACAGATTTGTTCGTTTCCATGCATAGATTGTTTTATTTGCAAGATTTCTTTTACCAAAATATAAGTACCTTTAATCCCTCTATGAAATAATAAAAGAGTGATTTTTTTATGGAGTTACACTATGTGGATGCTTTTTTCCTGTTTATCTCCTCGATGGTGGATTTTGATTTATTCATACTTCCTTAGCACTGGATTTCACACAATTATATGGAGTCTCTTTTGGACAATTATGTAGTATTTATTTATCAATTTATGAATTTACTTGTTTTATAAAGCGCTGCAATTTTTTGTATGTTTTGGCATTTTTTTACAGTGTATCTGACTCATGTTTGCACTGGTCATATTGTATTATATACCTTTTTGTCAGCGCGCTTTCCCTTAAAGTTGACTCACATCTCAAAACCCTGGGTGAATGGTAAAAGCAGCCTCATCCCAGACTCTGTCCAGGCCGCACCCTTTGTTGCATTTCGCCCCGCCTATCGGGTTTAGCCACGGAGGGGTGAAACGCGTCGGGGTGTGGCCTGGATGGAGCCTGGGCTGAGGCTGCTCTTTGTCAGGGCTGGGCTCAGCCCTTCCATCTCTGATCTGGCCGCTCAGCTGTCGGCTAATTGCCAGCTCCCATTTCTCCACAGTTACTCAGCTGTTGATGATATCCTGCTCGTCAGTCCTGCCTACTTAAGCCGTCCAGTCCAGAGGAGCTCTGCCTTCGCCTTGGTCAACATCACAGAAATCTCCTGCGATCCTGTTCAAGACTTGCTTTGCTGACATCCCTTCTGGATCCAGATCCTGCTTGCTGTTCCACTACATTGATCCCTGACTTCTGGCTTGGCTGACTAACCGTTCCGGTTACTGAACTCTGGCTATGTTTTGACTACGTTTGTTCTTTTTACTTTTGTTATTAAACAAGTGTGATTTAACTGTACTTCTGTCTCGGCCTGATTTCATGGTTTCTGACACTCTTACCATTTACCCAGGGTTTTCTAAAATGTGCGGCACTTGGGGATCATTCTTTTTACCTGCTTGTACCCACCAAGCTTCTTCCCTGCCTGCACTTCCAGCGGTTCTTAACAGATGCGGACTGACAGGAGCCTGGGGCCGCACCCCTTGTCTTTGTATGGGTTTGCAGTGATTTAAAGGGGCCAAGTAAGATTTCTTCTCAGAGTTTTCTGGTTTATGGAACAAATAATAAAAAAATGAGGTGGTAATCCAAAAGTAGGTCTATGAACCATGAGGCTCAGTTCCACGGATCGTCAGAAAAGTGTTCTTGAGGATTGCTCCTTGAACAGGTCCCATTAGGCTCACAGTGGGTTTCCAGATAAGGTGCTATGCTATCGAAAGAGAGGGCAAGAATGCACCAATCCAAATGCAATCTGGTGCAAAACAGTTTATCCTAGACCTAGTGTTCTGAGGGTGCACTGGACCATCCGTATTCTAGCCTTGCCCCCGAGGAACCTTTCCCTGCACTAAAAAAATCTCTCTCTAGCCAGCATGAACCTCGCCCTGAGTTCTCCTCACACAGCAGGGCCCCCAGAATGACCCAGCAAAAGCTATATATAGGTTAAGATGGCTGCCAATGTCTCAAAAGAGCACCATGTCCAAACAGACACAGTCTCCCCCCAAGATGGCCACCAAGAGCCCAGTGCAGAAGACTAGTCTGCCCTCTGTAAGGTTCCCCTCGGTCGGGGTCAGGGGGTCAGGCTCGGAGACCAGTAGCTATAGCAGTAGAGAGGCTCCCACTGACCAGCTGGATAAGTACACAAGCAGATCACCCTGGTTACTCTCTGAAATAATCCTGAGGAAGCAGATACAACCGCAAAACACGTGGAGAAGATATGGACACATTCTTATGATAGACCATGAGTATCAGCCTTTTGGTATCATTGGATAACAATCCACATAAACGAGAGCGTTATTTCTCTGTCACACAATCTTTCTGTGTATGTTTTTAAACTGATGTAATAAAATATTATTTTTAGACTATTTATGTTGCATTGTTCCATACCAGTACCATTAAAGTCCACGAAAGCCTCACAAATAGATATCTTCTACAAGGTCACCCTGGTGGATGACACGGGTTCACCTGAGGTGCGTAGTCTAAGTACTAACCGGAGTCAACAAGAGCTCCTGATGGTGGGGATGGGTTTTCGTTGCGTGTAAGTACCGGGTCGCAGTCCTCAGAATCGCCCTACCAGCAGGTGAGCATGCTGGGGTCCAGTAGCAGATATAGCAGGTTGGGATCAAGCAGAAGGGTAGTCAGTAAACAAGCCAAAGGTCGGCAACAAGTGGTAGTGCGGATAAGGAAAGCTGCAGGTATGCAAAGGAGCAAGATATCGGCTGGAGAGAGCACAATAATCTGGCCAACAGGAAGTGTAGGGACGTGTGGCTTAAATAGGAAGTTGATGGGAGGAGCAAAGAGTTCAAGGTTCACCAGAAACAAGGTACAAGATGAGATTGTCCAAGAAATCAGACAAGGAGCTGTACAGCATCTCAAGTGGCTCAGCAAGAAGAGCTACTGCTGGAGAGAGGGTGTGTGTTCAGAACCTGGTCCTGGTATTATAAAATATTATTAATAATAAGAATTTTATATATATATATATATATATATATATACACACACACACACTGTATATATATATATATATAGTATAATATTATATAATAATAATTGTGACCTCTGTGCAAAAAAGCTTAGAGAGCCACTGAAAGTACTACAAACCTCCCCCTGTGATCCTTATTGATCCTGGGTGCCAGTGTTATGGAAAGCTCATCCAAGCTGCTGGAGACACTTTAGAACGCAAAAAGGTAGAGACTCCGCACACAGAACCCAGCATCTGTACAAAACAGTGTAGATTACGGCTTCAGCCTAGCGCCTCCTGGCCACGTATTTTGTCATGCCCGCTGAGGATTAAGCACTGTGGGTGGGACGAAACATGTTGGGGGAGGGGGGGCAGGAGGAGCATGACTGAAGCCATAATCTACACTGTGTTGTACATTTGCTGGGTTCAGTGTGCGGCGTCTCTACCTTTTTAAACTTCTGATTATATAATAATTTTTTAAACAAAAATTATAATAAAGAGATGCACCCAAATTTCCGCGGGCCCGAAAACGGTGGTTTCGACATTTTGCCGATTGAGAAAAAAAGGTGCTGATAACAGTGCTGAGAACACACAAGATTTTGCCACGATTTGACCGCGATTTTGCCGTGATTTGATCACAATTTTACTGTGCTTACGGTGTGTTACTCATAGGTTACGTGACTCAAAAAAACGCATCAAAAACGTGACACGGGCGTGTTATTGATGCGTTCTTGCTGCGTTTCCAATGCATTTCAACGGGGATACGTTTTGGTGCATTTTTTTTTTTAACTGGACCAAAAATGCAGCGAGCAAGATTTTGTAACACCACGACGGAAGCGCAACGGACCAGTGTGCAGACATAGAATTTAAAGGGATGCATTTTCTTCTTTTCTTGCGCCAATGATGCCGATAATGGCCGACAATAAATTCATATTCATTTAAATTCATGATGTTAATTAAAAAGTCGAATATAATACAATTATATACATAAAAATATATATTTTTTAAAAACTGTAATTTTCGGGACCAAAATTTCCATTTGGCGCACCTCTAATTATAATATGCCGTATTTATATTATATATTAAAATATGAATAATTATTATAATAGCTGGGGGGAGGGTCTTGGTGAGAGAGGGTATATTGCACAGAACAATTGATACAATGTGATATTTTAGATATTTCGACACAGCAGCTCCTGCACTGCAGACTTGTTGGCGATTATTTAAACCAGAGTCGCTGTAAAAAAGAAAAAAGAAAAAAAAAAATCTACTTTTCTCATCAGGGAGTGTCTCCATTGTTCGCAGTAAAAAAAGGCCTAATTAAAAATAAACTGCAGCAGAATGTCACGGATATTAAAACAAGAACGCAATATGTCAAAACAAGTTTCTGGCCGGGGATTCAAAGACGCTGCCGTGGCGGGGAGGAGGGAAGTTCGGTATTTCTTTCTATTGAGGAGAGACAAGGACAGATAAGGGGCAGGAAACCGGGCCAGAGCTGCCCGCAGTTCTCTACAATGTCCAGATAAGACTCTCAGGAACAGCAGGACTCCACCGCTCTCCTGTCCAGTGAATGAACCGATTTTTTTTGGGGGGGGGGTCATTCGCATTTCTACAGTCTATTTCAAAGTTGTAGTGCGCCTCAATGGACAAGGTTATAGACATGCATCTTTTTTTGCATCACCGCAGAATGACAAAACGCACAATTTATGGTTGTGGTGGGCATTGGCTGGTACTGTATTGGAGTGCCATCCACAATGAATGCACGGCAATCCATTACAGACAGAGCCATGTGTTGATACACATTGATGCACAGTGATACACATTGATGCAAATTGATGCAAATTGATGCACAGTGATGCACAGTGATGCACAGTGATACACATCGAGGCACAGTGATACACATTGATGCAAATTGATGCACATCGAGGCACAGTGTTACACATTGAGGCACAGTGATACACATTGATGCACATTGATGCAAATTGATGCAAATTGATGCACAGTGATGCACAGTGATGCAAATTGATGCAAATTGATGCACAGTGATGCAAATTGATGCACAGTGATACACAATGATACACATTGATACACATTGATGCACATTGATGCACAGTGATGCACAGTGATGCACAATGATGCACAGTGATACACATTGATGCACAGTGATGCACATTGATGCAAATTGATGCACAGTGATGCACATTGATGCAAATTGATGCACAGTGATACACATTGATGCACAGTGATGCACATTGATGCAAATTGATGCACAGTGATGCACAGTGATACACATTGATGCACAGTGATGCAGATGCACAGTGATGCACAGTGATACACATTGATGCACAGTGATACACATTGATGCGCAGTGATGCACAGTGATACACATTGAGGCACAGTGATACACATTGATGCGCAGTGATGCACAGTGATACACATTGATGCACAGTGATACACATTGATGCACAGTGATACACATTGATGCGCAGTGATGCACAGTGATGCACAGTGATACACATTGATGCACAGTGATACACATTGATGCACAGTGATGCACAGTGATACACATTGATGCACAGTGATGCACAGTGATACACATTGATGCACAGTGATGCAGATGCACAGTGATGCACAGTGATACACATTGATGCACAGTGATACACATTGATGCGCAGTGATGCACAGTGATACACATTGAGGCACAGTGATACACATTGATGCGCAGTGATGCACAGTGATACACATTGATGCACAGTGATACACATTGATGCACAGTGATACACATTGATGCGCAGTGATGCACAGTGATGCACAGTGATACACATTGATGCACAGTGATACACATTGATGCACAGTGATGCACAGTGATACACATTGATGCACAGTGATGCACATTGATGCACAGTGATGCAAATTGATGCACAGTGATGCACAGTGATACACATTGATGCACATTGATGCACATTGATGCACAGTGATGCAAATTGATGCCCAGTGATGCACAGTGATACACATTGATGCACATTGATGCACATTGATGCACAGTGATGCAAATTGATGCACAGTGATGCACAGTGATACACATTGATGCACAGTGATACACATTGATGCACAGTGATGCACATTGATGCAAATTGATGCACAGTGATGCACAGAGATACACATTGATGCACAGTGATGCACATTGATGCACAGTGATGCAAATTGATGCATAGTGATGCACAGTGATACACATTGATGCGCAGTGATGCACAGTGATGCACAGTGATACACATTGATGCACAGTGATGCACAGTGATGCACAGTGATACACATTGATGCACATTGATGCACAGTGATACACATTGATGCACAGTGATACACATTGATGCACAGTGATGCACATTGATGCACAGTGATGCACAGTGATACACAGTGATGCACAGTGATGCACAGTGATGCACATTGATACACATTGATGCACAGTGATACACATTGAGGCACAGTGATGCACAGTGATGCAAATTGATGCACAGTGATGCACAGAGATACACATTGATGCACAGTGATGCACATTGATGCACAGTGATGCAAATTGATGCATAGTGATGCACAGTGATACACATTGATGCGCAGTGATGCACAGTGATGCACAGTGATACACATTGATGCACAGTGATGCACAGTGATGCACAGTGATACACATTGATGCACATTGATGCACAGTGATACACATTGATGCACAGTGATGCACATTGATGCACAGTGATACACATTGATGCACAGTGATACACATTGATGCACAGTGATGCACATTGATGCACAGTGATGCACAGTGATACACAGTGATGCACAGTGATGCACATTGATACACATTGATGCACAGTGATACACATTGAGGCACAGTGATGCACAGTGATGCACATTGATGGCGATGCACAGTGATGCACATTGATACACATTGATGCACAGTGATACACATTGATGCACATTGATGCAAATTGATGCAAATTGATGCACAGTGATGCAAATTGATGCACAGTGATACACACTGATACAAATTGATACACATTGATGCACATTGATGCACAGTGATGCACAGTGATGCACAATGATGCACAGTGATACACATTGATGCACAGTGATGCACATTGATGCAAATTGATGCACAGTGATGCACATTGATGCAAATTGATGCACAGTGATACACATTGATGCACAGTGATGCACAGTGATACACATTGATGCACAATGATGCACAGTGATGCACATTGATGCACAGTGATGCACATTGATGCAAATTGATGCACAGTGATGCACAGTGATACACATTGATGCACAGTGATGCAGATGCACAGTGATGCACAGTGATACACATTGATGCACAGTGATACACATTGATGCGCAGTGATGCACAGTGATACACATTGAGGCACAGTGATACACATTGATGCGCAGTGATGCACAGTGATACACATTGATGCGCAGTGATGCACAGTGATACACATTGATGCACAGTGATACACATTGATGCACAGTGATACACATTGATGCGCAGTGATACACATTGATGCGCAGTGATGCACAGTGATGCACATTGATGCACATTGATGCGCAGTGATACACATTGATGCACAGTGATACACATTGATGCACAGTGATACACATTGATGCACATTGATGCACATTGATGCACAGTGATGCAAATTGATGCACAGTGATACACATTGATGCACAGTGATACACATTGATGCACAGTGATGCACAGTGATACACATTGATGCACAGTGATGCACATTGATGCACAGTGATGCAAATTGATGCATAGTGATGCACAGTGATACACATTGATGCACAGTGATGCACATTGATGCACAGTGATGCACAGTGATGCACATTGATGCACAGTGATACACATTGATGCACAGTGATGCACATTGATGCACAGTGATGCACATTGATGCACAGTGATACACATTGATGCACAGTGATACACAGTGATGCACAGTGATGCACATTGATGCACAGTGATACACATTGATGCACAGTGATGCACATTGATGCACAGTGATGCACATTGATGCACAGTGATACACAGTGATGCACATTGATGCACAGTGATGCACAGTGATACACAATGATGCACAGTGATGCACAGTGATGCACAGTGATGCAAATTGATGCACAGTGATGCACATTGATACACATTGATGCACAGTGATACACATTGAGGCACAGTGATGCACAGTGATGCACATTGATGGCGATGCACAGTGATGCACATTGATACACATTGATGCACAGTGATACACATTGATGCACATTGATGCAAATTGATGCACAGTGATGCACATTGATGCAAATTGATGCACAGTGATGCACAGTGATGCACATTGATGCAAATTGATGCACAGTGATACACATTGATGCACATTGATGCACATTGATGCACAGTGATGCACATTGATGCACAGTGATGCACAGTGATGCACATTGATGCACAGTGATGCACATTGATGCACATTGATGCACAGTGATGCACATTGATGCACATTGATGCACAGTGATACACATTGATGCACAGTGATGCACAGTGATGCACATTGATGCACATTGATGCACAGTGATACACATTGATGCACAGTGATGCACACATTGATGCACATTGATGCACAGTGATGCACAGTGATGCACATTGATGCACAGTGATACACATTGATGCACAGTGATGCACAGTGATGCACAGTGATACACATTGATGCACAGTAATGCACAGTAATGCACAGTGATGCACAGTGATGCACAGTGATACAATGCAAATACAATACCAAAATGCGTGACCACTAAGCTCAGTGCCGCCATCCAGCCGTACATTCGGCACTCTGGACACGCGGAAAAAAAAAAACCTCCTCAAGATTACGCACTAACCAGTTCCCACCAATAAGAATATTCTCTGCTCACCCCTCCAGCCCCCCATTCAGATATCCTGGCCTTTCATGTAGAAGAAGAGGACAATGTTTTTGTTCCTTTTTTTGGATTGTTTGAATGCAGTTTGTTTAAGGTGAAGAATTTCCAGGAAAAAAAAAAAGGATGAAACGCTCAACTGATCTCTAGGAATTCAGCAACTATGCTGGCTGTACCGCCTATCCATCCACATCCTCCTCCTTACAATCACCCCGGATTATATATCACAGAGACAAAACAAATTTAAGTCTATGTGAACTATTACCCGTTAAAGCACCCCATTCAGTTTAAAAAAGAAATGCGAGGCAAAAATATTTGTTTATAGAGATAAAAAAAATATTATATATATATTATATATTTTTTTAACAACTGATCACATGACCTCTGTTCTCAGCTGCATAAGGGGCTTGGAGAGGAGGGGCTTGGAGAGGAGGGGGTGGAGACTGTAGGGGTGTGTGTCAACAAGAGGCATAAAAACAGCAGAACACTGATCTTCCCAGTGAATGGCTGTGCAAGGGGGCATGTCTGCAGGGCCAGGAAAAGGGGTGGGCAGGAGTGGCAGCTGCCCTGGGTGCAATGGTTTACTGGGGGGTCACCTTCCTTCTGAAAGATATGTGAGCACAGGAGGCGGTGATGAGGGATCTAGAGAGCAGGAGGTCTTGGGAGGAGTGGCGAGGGTAGTTTGGTTGGTAACTCGGGGCAGATTTAGATGGATTTGTATGTTGTGGTTGGTATTTTAATTTTTATTTGTTGGGTGACTGGAAGCCGGTGGAGGGATTTGCAGAGAGGGAGTGGCAGAGCAGTTGATAAGGTGGCTACAGGGTCAGGACAAGGGGTGGGCACGAGGGATGGGTGCCCTGGGCGCAATGGTTTACTGTAGGGATGGGGAGCACCTTCCTTCTGTTGCAAGGCTGACAGGAGTAGTGACAGCGGCAGTGATTATGACAGCAAGTGACTGCTGGGTGTAGGATCCCCCAAGCATGCACATTATGAGCGGGGGAGGGGGTGCTGTTCGGAATCTTTGCCCCTGGGCGCTGGATGACCTTGTCCCAACACTGCGTGTCAGCACAAGTCTTGGCCGTTAGAGGAGGACAGGCAGGATGTAATCCCAGCACAGCCAGAAAACTGACCACACTGGGATGGATGTGCTTGAATGCCTGGTGTGGTCAGTGTGCAATAGGAAATCAGAGGGACCGGCAGGATTCACCAGGTATTTCACACAATGGAAGCAATACAAAGAGAAAAGGATACTTTTATAAACACAAATATTTGGTACAACAGGCACATATCATGAATTGTGCGGGTAACAAAACACTTTAACCAGTTCCCACCCAACCTAATGTCAAATGACGGCTGGGCGGGACATTCTTTATCCTGGGTGGTGTCCTCCCAGGGACGCGCCTCGCACACGCCCCATGCGCTGCGCTGTGGCGCGATCTGTCACCGTTGTCAGTCAGGAGATTTCCTTGTAGAAATCTAGATGTAAACAAAGGGGGGGGGGGCGGGGATAGTGGTGATGTCATTACCCGAATATGGCAATGCGTCACTGGGTGGGCAGAACCTGAACGCGCACAGCGGTGGGTGGATTTGCTGCCTGTTAGTTATTGGAACAAGGCAATTGCAACTATCAAGCATTCTGGGGTTAGAACCTCTGTGGGGTTTTGATTGCTGTCTGTGTGCTGAGGTAAGTATGACCTTTGCTGTGAGCCGACCTGTGTATTAGTGATGAGACGGGTACTTACTCGGATTTTAATAACTCTAGTCTTTGATCCACAATTCTTCTTTAGCAGCATTTTCTGGAAGAGAGAAGAATAGAGACGTGAATTAGGAGGATATTAGATGCGGTTTTGTGTTGAGAGGGTTAAAGGAATCTTGTAAAGCTTGGATCACGATATAAAAATGCATTGTTGTCTGGGATTGATGTTGATACATTGCGTGTGCCATCCAAGATACACAGACCGCTGTGTCACCATCCCTCGTAAAATGGAATCCAATCTCTGCTTAGGTTTTCTGAGAACTCTGCAGAGCTGTAGGTACTTATAGAGTGTCAGGGGGGTGGAGTATTCAGGTGAAGGGTGGTAGGTAGTCAAGTAGGGGGGGTTGAGTGTCCAGGTAGGGGGAGGGTTAAGTGTCCATGTAGGGGAGGGTTGAAAGTTCAGGTGAGAGGGTTAAATGTTCTGGTCAAGAAGGTTAAGTATTCAGGTGAAGGGGGGTAGGTAGTCAAGTCGGGAGAGTTGGGTATCCAGGTACGGGAGGGTTGAGTGTCCATATAAGAAGGGTTGAAAGTTTGGTAAGAGAGTTTGGTGCCCAGGTAGGGGAGGGTTGAAAGTACGGGTAAAGGAGAGCTAAATGCTTTGGTTGGAAAGATTGAGTATTCAGGTGGGAGGGGGTTGAGTGTTCGGGTGAGAGAGGTGCAGGTTGTCAAGTAGGAAGGGTTGAGTGTTCAGGTAAGGGAAGGATGAGTGTCCAGGTAGGGGAGGGTTGATTTTCCAGGAAGGGGAGGGTTGATTTTCCAGGGAGGGGAGGGTTGATTTTCCAGGGAGGGGAGGGTTGATTTTCCAGGGAGGGGAGGGTTGATTTTCCAGGTAGGGGAGGATTGAGTGTCCATATAAAAGGGTTGAAAGTTAAGGTAAGAGAGAGTTTAGTGCTCAGAAATGGGAGGGTTGAGTGTTCGGGTTGGGGGGGAGGGGTGTAGATTGTCAATTAGGAAAGGTTGAGAGTTCAGGTAAGGGAGGGTTGAGTGTTCAGGTAGGTAGTCAAGCACAGAGGGTTGAGGTTCCAGGTAGGGGCGGGTTGAGTGTTCAGGGAGGGAAGGGTTGCGTGTCCGGGGAGGGGAGGGTTAAACGTTATGGTGAGGGAGAGTTAAATGTTCTGGTCAAGAAGGTTGAGTATTCAGGTGAAGGGGGGTAAGGAATCAAATAGGGAGGGTTGAGTGTCCAGGTAGGGGAGGGTCAAAGGTTGAGTTGAGGGTTCAGATAGGGAAAAGGTAAGTTAAGTGTACAGGTAGGGGAGGATTGAGTGTCCAGGTAGGAAAGGTTAAGTCTCCAGGCAGGGGAAGGTTTAGTGTTTAGGTAGGTGTCCAGGTAAGAGAGAGTTTAGTGCCCAGGAGGGGGAAGGTTAAGTGTTCAGGTAAGGGAGGGTCAAGCGTTCAGGTAAGGGAGGGTCAAGCGTTCAGGTAAGGGAGGGTCAAGCGTTCAGGTAAGGGAGGGTCAAGCGTTCAGGTAAGGGAGGGTCAAGCGTTCAGGTAAGGGAGGGTCAAGCGTTCAGGTAAGGGAGGGTCAAGCGTTCAGGTAAGGGAGGGTCAAGCTTTCTGGTAAGGGAGGGTCAAGCTTTCTGGTAAGGGAGGGTCAAGCTTTCTGGTAAGGGAGGGTCGAGCTTTCAGGTAAGGGAGGGTTGAGCATACAGGTAAGGGAGGGTCGAGCATACAGGTAAGGGAGGGTCGAGCATACAGGTAAGGGAGGGTTAAAAGTTCAGGTGAGGGAGATTTAAATGTTCTGGTCGGGAAGGTTGAGTATTCAGGTGAAGGGGGGGTAAGGAATCAAATAGGGAGGGTTGAGTGTCCAGGTAGGGGAGGGTCGAAGGTTTAGTTGAGTGTTTAGGTAGGGGAGGGTTGAAGGTTGAGTTGAGTGTTCAGATAGGGGAGGGTTATAGGTTGAGTTGAGTGTTCAGGTGGGAAGGATTGAGTGTCCAGGTAGGAGATTGTTGAGTGTCCAGTTAGGGGAGGGTTGAGTGTCCTGGGAGGGGAGGGTTGAGTGTCCTGGGAGGGGAGGGTTGAGTGTCCAGGGAGGGGAGGTTTGAAGGTTGAGTTCAGGGTTCAGGTAGGGAAGTTTAAGTTGAGTGTTCAGGTAGGGGGGGATTGAGTGTTTAGGTAGGTGTCCAGGTAAGAGAGTTCAGTGCCCAGGAAGGGGAAGGTTAAGTGTTCAGGTAAGGGAGGGTCAAGCATTCAGGTAAGGGAGGGTCGGGCGTTCGGGTAAGGGAGGGTTGAAAGTTCAGGTGAGGGAGAGTTAAATGTTCTGGTTGGGAAGGTTAAGTATTCAGGTGAAGGGGGGTAGGTATTTAAGCATTGAGGGTTGAGGTTCCAGGTAGTGGTGGGTTGAGTGTCCAGGTAGGGGAGGGTTGAAAAGTTCTGGTGAGGGAGAGTTAAATGTTCTGATCGAGAAGCTTGAGTATTCAGGTAAAGGGGTGCAAGAAATCAAATAGGGAGGGTTGAGTGTCCAGGTAGGGAAGGGTCGAAGGTTGAGTTGAGTGTCCAGGTAGGAAGGGTTGAGTGTCCAGGTAGGGGAAGGTTGAGTGTTTAGGTAGGTGTCCAGGTAAGAGAGAGTTTAGTGCCCAGGGAGGTGAGGGTTGAGTGTCCAGGGAGGGTAGGGTTGAAGGCTGAGTTGAGTGTGCAGGTAGGGGAAGATTGAGTGTCCAGGCAGAGGAAGGTTGAGTGTTTAGGTAAGGGAGGGTCGAGCGTTCAGGAAAGGGAGGGTTCAGGTAGTCAAGCATGGAGGGTTGAGGTTTCAGGTAGGGGAGGATTGAGTGTCCAGGGAGGGGAGGGTTGAGTGCCCAGGTAGGGGAGGGTTGAAAGTTCAGGTAATGGAGAGGTAAATGTTTTGGCTGAGAGGACTGAGTGTTCAGGTAAAGGAGTGTAGGTTGTCAAGTGGGAAAGAATGAGCTTTCAGGTAAGAGAGAACTAATGCCGCGTACACACGGTCGGACTTTACGGCAGACTTTGCTCGGCGGACTTTTCGACAGACTTTACGACGGACTTTCTGAATGAACGGACTTGCCTACACACAATCCACCAAAGTCTGTTGAATTCGTATGTGATGACGTACAACCGGACTAAAACAAGGAAGTTCATAGCCAGTAGTCAATAGCTGCTCTAGCGTGGCTTTTTGTCCGTTGAACTAGCATACAGACGAGCGGACTTTTCGACCGGACTCGATTTCGACGGATTGATTTAAAACATGTTTCAAATCTAAGTCCGTCCAACTTTTGAGAAAACAAAGTCCGCTGGAGCCCACACACGATCGAATTGTCCGACCAAATCCCGTCCGCCGGGCAAAGTCTGCCGTAAAGTCCGCTCGTGTGTACGCGGCATAAGTGTCCAGGTAAGGAAGGGTTGAAAGTTCAGATGAAAGAGAGTTACATTTTCTGGTCGGGAGGGTTGGGTGTTCAGGTGGAGGGAGTTTGGTAGTCATGTAGAGGGAGGGTTAACAGTTCAGTTAGGGATGGGAGTTCAGGTAGTCATGTAGAGGGAGGGTTAACAGTTCAGTTAGGGATGGGAGTTCAGGTAGTATGGGTTATTAGGGAAGCGTTGTAACTTCTACACTTCGCATACTTCTCAGTTTTTGCGGATTTGCACAAAACACTAACGGTGTTGACAAACCACAGCAGACGTTCCCTGTCTGGGCCTAACCTGTGACAGGCAACATATTTTTTTGTAGTCGGATTATCTGGTTACGAAATCATTGATTGTCTGCAGGTAGCTTCTGCCTGGTGCCACTCACTGTAATGGGGAAATGATGTTCCCTGAGGTTGATGAGGAACTACAAGTGTCAGTATGAACCTCCTCAAATCACAGCCAAACCAGGTTTTGTTTTTTAGTGTTTTTTTTTATATTAATAAAAAAAATAAAATAAAAGAATATCATGTGGACGACCTTATTTTAGCTGCACTAGCCAGTCCAATTAGATCATCGTCACTGGCTAATGAGGCATTTTTATTGGGCAAGAAGATGGTAGGCAAGCAGACACAGGAAAAGTCAGACCCATGTAAATTTCTGAAATGAAATCAGAGAGGCGCACAGAGGGAATAGCCACTGGCCTGTGACAAGGTGACAACGTAGAAGAATCGGAATACAGGGACAGGGTGTTGTCACCCTCCATCAGGAAGTGCTGAACAAGGACCTTCAAGGCAGGGTTGTTATAATAAAAGCTGCAAATTTTACAAATTTATTGATCGGGTTTACATCTACATTAAATCTGATCTCTGGCCACAAAATCTGTCATTTAAATAAATTCCTCAACAGCTGCAAAGGATATAAATGCACTTTATGAGCACCAAATACCTTTGCAAACCCAGAAGTAACAGTGACATCATCCCTATGCTGCACATAGCCTGTGCAGAAAGCAGAGCTGTGGGAGGGGCCCATCAGGCTCCACCCACTACAGGAGGAGGCGGAGACCAGATCAGCCACCCTGTTCAAGGAGAGAGAGAGCAGAGCTGTGGGAGGGACCCAGCAGGCCCCACCCACTACAGAAAACTACAGGAGGGGGTGGAGACAGAGCTGGTGCAAGGATTTTTGACACCCTAGGCGAAACCTAATTTTGCCGCCCCCATTGGCTCCACCCCTGACTCCACCCCCTTTGCCCTACCCATCTGACAGAAGGCGCCGCTATACAGGAAGCATTGTCTCTGCTTCCTCTAGCGCTGGCTCCAGTGCTGCGCTGCACCTCTAATTACACTACCGGTCTGACTGAGTTAGTTACATACTGCAGCCTGCAGAGCATGCAGACGCGGAGGGAAACCAGCAGCCGGACGCCCCTAGGCAGCAGGGCGCCCTAGGCGGCTGCCTAGTTTGCCTAGTGGTAGCACCGGCCCTGGGTGGAGACAAGACCAGTCCTCCTGCACAAGGGGAGAGAGCAGAGCTGTGGGAGGGGCCATAAGGCTCCACCCACTACAGGAGGAGGCGGAGACCAGATCAGTCACCCAGCTCAAGGAGAGAGAGCAGGGCTGTGGGAGGGACCCAGCAGGCCCCTCCCACTACAGAAAACTACAGGAGGGGGCGGAGACCAGACCAGTCCTCCTGCACAAGGGGAGAGAGCAGCAGTGAGTGGTCTTGGAATGGATTTATGCACAGATCTGGAAGAAATACACAAATAACACCGAGATCCAAGAAGACGGCACATGAGTTCACCTTCACTGTAGAGCGCATCCATAAAAGTCTTTTATTCCAGAACACGGGTTATGATTAAGCACTCTTCATGTGAAACGCGTTAACCGCATCGCACACCCAAGTGCTGTTCGTCCCGTGTTATGGAATAAAGGACTTTTATGGATGAGCTCTACAGTGTGCGGCCAATTTTCACGTTTTCATGTCTATGTGGTGGAAAGCCGGAGTCGGGATCTGGGATTGATTCCGGATTAACATCTCTACACCTGAGCGGTGCTCCGCCCTCTGAGTTCAGATTTAAAAAATGAAATTTCAGTACAGGTTCCCTTTAAGATGATCGCAGTCACGGGTTCAGTTCCCCTTTAACTGGGATGGATCGTCTCCGACACGCCAGAGGAGGAGAAGTGACATTTCTCAGGCTGGAGGCGGAGGGAACTTCCATCAATACGGCTCCCATGTATCAGCCTTTCCTTCCTCCTCCATGCTGGTAGGCAGACAACTTTCTACAATACAATGTAACCAACATCCCGACCCAGAGTTCTCACATCCTGCGACCCGCTCACCGCGCCGCAACCGTGAAAACTCCCTTCTTATATGAAGTGTGAGGCCAGACCTCCATGTGTTCTGCAACATCGCAACCATTCTCCCCAATTGTCTTCTAATAAAGTATATATTGTTTTTAAATATTCTATAACCCCTCACAATGTATTATACAGAACACATTCATAGATCTTCATCCATTCATAGATATTCATCCATTCATAGATCTTCATCCATCCATAGATCTTCATCCATTCCTAGATCGTCATCCATTCATAGATCGTCATCCATTCCTAGATCGTCATCCATTCCTAGATCTTCATCCATTCATAGATCGTCATCCATTCATAGATCGTCATCCATTCCTAGATCGTCATCCATTCATAGATTGTCATCCATTCCTAGATCTTCATCCATTCATAGATCTTCATCCATTCATAGATCGTCATCCATTCATAGATCGTCATCCATTCATAGATCGTCATCCATTCCTAGATCGTCATCCATTCCTAGATCTTCATCCATTCATAGATCGTCATCCATTCATAGATCGTCATCCATTCCTAGATCGTCATCCATTCCTAGATCGTCATCCATTCCTAGATCTTCATCCATTCATAGATCTTCATCCATTCATAGATCGTCATCCATTCATAGATCGTCATCCATTCCTAGATCGTCATCCATTCCTAGATCGTCATCCATTCATAGATCTTCATCCATTCATAGATCGTCATCCATTCATAGATCGTCATCCATTCCTAGATCGTCATCCATTCATAGATCGTCATCCATTCCTAGATCTTCATCCATTCATAGATCGTCATCCATTCATAGATCGTCATCCATTCCTAGATCGTCATCCATTCATAGATCGTCATCCATTCCTAGATCTTCATCCATTCCTAGATCTTCATCCATTCATAGATCTACATCCATTCATAGATCGTCATCCATTCATAGATCGTCATCCATTCATAGATCGTCATCCATCCATAGATTGTCATCCATCCATAGATATTCATCCATTCATAGATCGTCATCCATTCATAGATCGTCATCCATTCCTAGATCGTCATCCATTCCTAGATCGTCATCCATTCATAGATCGTCATCCATTCATAGATCGTCATCCATTCCTAGATCGTCATCCATTCCTAGATTGTCATCCATTCATAGATATTCATCCATTCATAGATCTTCTTCATCCATAGATATTCATTCATCCATAGATCTTCATCCATTCATAGATCTTCATCCATTCATAGATCTTCATCCATTCATAGATCTTCATCCACCCATAGATCTTCATCCATCCATAGATATAAGTACATCAATAGATTATACGAGCAGCACAGAACGTAACAGAATACAAAAAAGGGGAGGAAACTAGGAAAGGAAACGAGGTGTGAAACAAGGTAACCAACGCGAAATGTATCGGACCTCCTTAGAGTTGCCACCTCATCCCTTTAAACCCGAACACATATGAATTACTCGGGTTCTGAGGCTAATTAAATGCAGAAAAGGCACCAAGTGAGTTTATTACCACCTTAATCAGCCCCAGAACCCGAGTAATTAATATGTGTTCGGGCTCAAAGGGATGGGGTGGCAACCATACCATGTATGTGTATCTACATCTGGACTAGGGTTGCCACCTGTCCAGGATTCACCCGGACAGTTCGGGGACACATTATTCAGACCGGACTATGGCTTCCCAGCAGGGTTGCTGGCTGCAGTTGTCTGAGCTGAGAGTGTCTGTTACACTCTCTTTCACACTGCCCAGCACTTACAGTCCCCCCCCCCCCCCCACATCTCCCTCCCTACCCCTCTGTGTCTGCCCACACTCCAATCCCCAGCGCCGTGCCTCAGAAATGGATAGTGGGGGCCAGAAATTTGGAGTCCAGCAGCCTCAGATACATCTGGATGAGAGGTGCTGACAGACAAGGGGTGAATGAGCTCACCATCCATCCCTGTCTGTGACTGACGTGTCCTCCCTTCTCTCTCCTGCCTCTGAGTGAGTACACTAAGGCAAATCAGGGTTCTCAGAGCACCCCTTACATCAGAGTTCCTCTTTACACCAGAGACCACAGTGTTCCCCTTTACATCAGAGTCCTCTCCGTACATCAGAGTTCTCAGTGTTCTCCCTTAAATTAGGGTTCCCAGAGCATCCCTTATGTCAGAGTCCCCAGAGTTCTCCCTTACATCAGAGTCCTCTCTGTACATGAGAGTTCCCAGTGTTCCCTCTTAAATAAGAGTTCCCCTTTACACCAGAGGCCACAGGTGTTCCCCCTTCAATCAGAGTCCTCTTCGTACATCAGAGTGCTCAGTGTTCCCCCTTAAATTAGGGTTCCCAGAGTATCCCTTATGTCAGAGTCCCCCCTAACAGTGTAAGGGAACTCTGCGGATTCAGATGTAAATGGGGAACTCTGGGGACTCTGATGTAAAGGGGGAACTCTGGGGACTCTGATGTAAAGGGGGAACTCTGGGGACTCTGATGTAAAGGGGGAACTCTGGGGACTCTGATGTAAAGGGGGACTCTTGTGAATAATTTCATATGATTATAAATGTTATTTAATTGCAAAATATATGTATAGTTTATACTATAAAAAAAAAAAATTGCTGTGCGCAGCTTGACTTGAAGAAAAGGTGGCGACCTTAATCTGGACTGCACAAAAAAAAGGGCAATAATTCGGGGTTTGGAGAATATTGGGGAATTCAACCTCCAAAGGGCCGGATCAGAAAACTGAGAAGCTCACAGTGTGCGGTGAAATCAGAGGAAGCCATTTCTATCCAGGAGAGGAGCCGGTACAAGTGTGCAAGACTGAAGGGGGGCGGAGTCCAGGGAGGGGACTTGGGGTGACATAGGAGGCTTCTGAGCTGTTTTATTAAATAGGAATGTCACCCCACTGACTGATCCCCCCCCCCATGTTTTTGGAGAAGGAGGAGTGAAGGAGGAGTGAAGGAGTGAAGGAGGAGCGAAGAAGGAGTGAAGGAGTAAAGGAGGAGTGAAGGAGGAGTAAAGGAGGAGTAAAGGAGGAGTGAAGGAGGAGTAAAGGAGGAGTAAAGGAGGAGTGAAGGAGGAGTAAAGGAGGAGTAAAGGAGGAGTAAAGGAGGAGTAAAGGAGGAGTAAAGGAGGAGTAAAGGATGAGTGAAGGTGTGAAGGAGGAGTGAAGGAGGAGTGAAGGAGGAGTGAAGGATGAGTGAAGGTGTGAAGGAGGAGTGAAGGAGGAGTGAAGGAGGAGTGAAGGAGGAGTGAAGAAGGAGTGAAGGAGGAGTGAAGGATGAGTGGAGGAGTGAAGGAGGAGTGAAGGAGGAGTGAAGGAGGAGTGAAGGAGGAGTGAAGGTGTGAAGGAGGAGTGAAGGAGGAGTGAAGGAGGAGTGAAGGATGAGTGAAGGTGTGAAGTAGGAGTGAAGGAGGAGTGAAGGAGGAGTGAAGGAGGAGTGAAGAAGGAGTGAAGGAGGAGTGAAGGATGAGTGGAGGAGTGAAGGAGGAGTGAAGGAGGAGTGAAGGAGGAGTGAAGGAGGAGTGAAGGTGTGAAGGAGGAGTGAAGGAGTGAAGGATGAGTGAAGGTGTTTCTGCAAGAGGTTTGAGATTTTACCACCCCTCTGGATAAAGCTCAGGAGCCGCTCTTTTTTGCTACCATAGCGATCCCTTAAATGAGGGGTCTCCAAACTACGGCCCACCACAAGATTTTACTCAGCCTGCAGTAACTTGTCCCATGTTTGCACCATCCATTTCCATGGTGGGGGTGGGTCAGACTACCAATGCTGAACAGTCAGGACACACGGGGAGATTTACTGAACCTGGAGAGCCCAAAATCCGGTGAAGCTGCACATAGAAACCAATCAGCTTCCAGGTTTTGGCCCACATCCATACCGGGCCGTTTTGACATGTCAGATCACATGCCAGATCAGAGCCCGAATCGGTGTGACGCTGACTTTGCGGTGCCCGCACTACTTTTGGTGACTTCGGGGGGCGATTTCAATAGACATCTGTACATGAGCCCACCCAGATGTCTCTCCAATCCCCCCCGAAGTCGGACTAAAATGCCGATTTGAAATTGTGCGTTCAGTCCCGCCCTCAGTGTGAACAACGGCTTGCTGTCAAAGCTGAAGTTAGAACCTGATTGGCTACCATGACCAGCTGCACTGGTTTACTGGTTACTATCCTGCTGGAAGGCAGAATGACCACATCATGGAAATGCATGAGGCTGATCCTTGGAGGAGGAAAAGGAAGACCTGCTCCCCCTCCCACCCAGTGTGCAGACCTGCTCCCCCTCCCACCCAGCATGCAGACCTGCTCTGCCTCCCACCCAGCGTGCAGACCTGCTCCGTCTCCCACCCAGCGTGCAGACCTGCTCCCCCTCCCACCCAGCGTGCAGACCTGCTCCGCCTCCCACCCAGTGTGCAGACCTGCTCCGCCTCCCACCCAGCGTGCAGACCTGCTCCGCCTCCCACCTAGCGTGCAGACCTGCTCTGCCTCCCACTCAGCATGCAGACCTGCTCCGCCTCCCACCCAGCGTGCAGACCTGCTCCGCCTCCCACCCAGCGTGCAGACCTGCTCCGCCTCCCACCCAGCGTGCAGACCTGCTCCGCCTCCCACCCAGCGTGCAGACCTGCCCCGCCTACCACTTAGCGTGCAGACCTGCTCTGCCTCCCACTCAGCGTGCAGACCTGCTCCGCCTCCCACCTAGCGTGCAGACCTGCTCTGCCTCCCAGTCAGCGTGCAGACCTGTTCCGCCTCCCACCCAACGTGCAGACCTTCTACCGCCCAGCCTGCAGACCTGCTCTGCCTCCCACCCAATGTGCAGACCTTCTACCGCCCAGCCTGCAGACCTGCTCTGCCTCCCACCCAACGCGCAGACCTTCTACCGCCCAGCCTGCAGACCTGCTCTGCCTCCCACCCAATGTGCAGACCTTCTACCGCCCAGCCTGCAGACCTGCTCTGCCTCCCACCCAACGCGCAGACCTTCTACCGCCCAGCCTGCAGACCTGCTTCTGCCCAGCGTGCAGAACTGCTCCCGCCCAGAGTGCAGACCTGCTACGCCTCCCGTCCAGCGTGCAGACCTGCTCCGCCTCCTGCCTAGACCTGCTCTGAGTGAGCAGGGAGTACACAGGAGGCCTGGGGGAAACTAGAAAATATTCTTAAAGGCGAATTCCATTATAAACTGAAAATGAAGACCTGAAATTCTTACCAGTTTGTGGCTTCAGTTTTTCATCTAATCCTCACTGCCATCCCTTCCTGTGACACAGACAATCCCAACCCATGAGCCAACCTCTAATCAGTTTATGGGTCAATCCACAAAAAGAAGTCATACTGTAAATAGTTGGTCCACTGACTCTGAAGCTTGATATTTCATTGTTAGGTAGAGAGGCTGGAGAGGTAAACCACCTAACCTCTCTCTCTCTATTGGCGAGTTCCCGGGTCTGTACACCCGCTGTGCCCATTATGAGCGGCTCCCACCATCCCTGTGCTGAGTTCCCGGGTCTGTACACCCGCTGTGCCCATTATGAGAGGTTCCCACCATCCCTGTGCTGGGTTCCCGGGTCTGTACACCCGCTGTGCCCATTATGAGAGGTTCCCACCATCCCTGTGCTGAGTTCCCGGGTCTGTACACCCGCTGTGCCCATTATGAGGGGTTCCCACCATCCCTGTGCTGAGTTCTCGGGTCTGTACACCCGCTGTGCCCATTATGAGGGGTTCCCACCATCCCTGTGCTGAGTTCTCGGGTCTGTACACCCGCTGTGCCCATTATGAGGGGTTCTCATCATCCCTGTGCTGAGTTCCCGGGTCTGTACACCCGCTGTGCCCATTATGAGGGGTTCTCACCATCCCTGTGCTAAATTTTTGGTTCTGTACCCCTGTTGTGCCCCTCAGTGATGAGCTCAGGTGTGTTTGGACAGAAGTCAGAACCCGCCCGAGCTCTCCCACCGGAAAGCTGTCAAAGGAGGCGTTCCTCGCTTTGCAGCCGCACATTCACACACCCCTTCCATACGTACAGCTGTGGAGGGGGGGGGGGGGGAGCCTCCACTGCCTCTGATTGGCTGTTGGCTTTGCCATTGATAGGTCAGTCAGGTTCAGACTTGGGTCATCCTCATGCCCGTGCGTTCATGTGCGTTTTCATGCCAGTCAGTTTGTGCTGAAATGGAGAAGTGTGAACGCAGCCTTAAAATCCAGGGAAGCCCCTCCTTCATTAGGGGGACACCTTTATTCTCTGGGCCCCTCAGTAGTGGCACCCCCTACACAGCGGACATGCCCTCTGCTTGTACATGTTGCCCGGCCATAGACAGGTATCGCCCCGCTGACTCCGGCCTCCCCCGGTAACTATAGACGGCGGTCCGGATCTCACGTCCGACTTGTAAAGCTGCTGAAATTTCAGACGGGGGTGATGGCCTTGGGGAACGAGGACAAGTGTTGTCCGTGCTGCAGCAGCTGGGATTAAATATTAAACGCATGTACAGCAAGAGACGGGCAAATCAGAGACACCGAGGGCTCAGAGAGAAGGGTGGCATTCCCTGGCGCCAGCACCGCACATCACTGTCTGTTCCTACAAGGGCCAGCTCCACCCACAACTGACATTAGAGCCTTAGAGGGCCGATGGTGGGCCGAACCGCACAGCAACTTCTTATATATCCCAGAGATCCGTGTCTATGCCCCTCCCACAAATCCAGAATTAAAGTAGCACTCCCTCCCAGCTGGAGCCTCAGAGAGTTCATTTACACTAGGTAGCTGCATGACACCATTATTTGACTTTGCACCAGCTACCTATTCCCCATAGACAAGCTGGAGCAATGTTTATAAACAATGTTACTTTGTATCTGTCTATCTCCCGCCTGAGCAATGTTTATAAACAATGTTACTTTGTATCTCTCTATCTCCAGTCTGATCAATGTTTATAAACAATGTTACTTTGTATCTCTCTATCTCCAGTCTGATCAATGTTTATAAACAATGTTACTTTGTATCTCTCTATCTCCCGTCTGATCAATGTTTATAAACAATGTTACTTTGTATCTCTCTATCTCCCGTCTGATCAATGTTTATAAACAATGTTACTTTGTATCTCTCTATCTCCAGTCTAATCAATGTTTATAAACAATGTTACTTTGTATCTCTCTATCTCCCGTCTGATCAATGTTTATAAACAATGTTACTTTGTATCTCTCTATCTCCTGTCTGATCAATGTTTATAAACAATGTTACTTTGTATCTCTCGATCTCCTGTCTGATCAATGTTTATAAACAATGTTACTTTATCTATTTCCTGTCTGATCAATGTTTATAAACAATGTTACTTTGTATCTCTCTATCTCTAGTCTGGTCAATGTTTAAAAAAAATGTTACTTTGTATCTATTTCTTGTCTAATCAATGTTTATAAACAATGTTAGTTTGTATTCCTCTAGAGCCTGTCTGATCAATGTTTAGAAACAATGTTACTTTGTATCTCTCTATTTCCCGTCTGATCAATGTTTATAAACAATGTTATTTTATCTCTCTATCTCCTATCTGAACAATGTTTAGAAACAATGCTACTTTGCTCAGACAAGATGGAGAGATACAAAGCAATATTGTTTATAAAGATTGATCAGAAGAGGGATAGAGAGATACAAATTATAATTGTTTATGATTAGAAAGAAGATAGAGAAATAGGATGTTTATAAACAATGTTACTTTACATCTCTCTATCACCTATCTGAACAATGTTTATAAACACTGCGTCCGATCTGTCTGTTTTTTTTTAGACCGTAACAGCTTCTACAGCTACAGTACTGTATTTACACAGCAACTCCTGGCTGTCATTGTGACAGCCAAGAATTGCTGGCAAAGTGTGAGGGGGAGAGCAGCAGGACGTTCTGCACAGATCTTTATCCAAAGTCTTTAGGGGTCTATGTAAACATTCTCTCACAAGATTCACACAACTTTCACCCAGTTAAGATTCACTTTGAAATATCGAGGATTAAAGTCCTGTGAAAACATTTGGGGATTATGAGAGGTTCCCACCATCCCTGTGCTGAGTTCTCGGGTCTGTACACCCGCTGTGCCCATTATGAGGGGTTCCCACCATCCCTGTGCTGAGTTCCCGGGTCTGTACACCCGCTGTGCCCATTATGAGGGGTTCCCACCATCCCTGTGCTGAGTTCCCAGGTCTGTACACCCGCTGTGCCCATTATGAGGGGTTCTCACCATCCCTGTGCTGAGTCCCCGGGTCTGTACACCCGCTGTGCCCATTTTGAGGGGTTCCCACCATCCCTGTGCTGAGTTCCCAGGTCTGTACACCCGCTGTGCCCATTATGAGGGGTTCTCACCATCCCTGTGCTGAGTCCCCGGGTCTGTACACCCGCTGTGCCCATTTTGAGGGGTTCCCACCATCCCTGTGCTGAGTTCCCGGGTCTGTACACCCGCTGTGCCCATTATGAGGGGTTCCCACCATCCCTGTGCTGAGTTCCTGGGTCTGTACACCCGCTGTGCCCATTATGAGGGGTTCTCATCATCCCTGTGCTGAGTTCCCGGGTCTGTACACCCGCTGTGCCCATTATGAGGGGTTCTCACCATCCCTGTGCTGAGTTCCCGGGTCTGTACACCCGCTGTGCCCATTATGAGGGGTTCCCATCATCCCTGTGCTGAGTTCCCGGGTCTGTACACCCGCTGTGCCCATTATGAGGGGTTCTCACCATCCCTGTGCTGAGTTCCCGGGTCTGTACACCCGCTGTGCCCATTATGAGGGGTTCTCACCATCCCTGTGCTGAGTTCCCGGGTCTGTACACCCGCTGTGCCCATTATGAGGGGTTCCCATCATCCCTGTGCTGAGTTCCCGGGTCTGTACACCCGCTGTGCCCATTATGAGGGGTTCTCACCATCCCTGTGCTGAGTTCCCGGGTCTGTACACCCGCTGTGCCCATTATGAGGGGTTCTCACCATCCCTGTGCTGAGTTCCCGGGTCTGTACACCTGCTGTGGCCATTATGAGGGGTTCCCACCATCCCTGTGCTGAGTTCCCGGGTCTGTACACCTGCTGTGCCCATTATGAGGGGTTCCCACCATCCCTGTGCTGAGTTCCCGGGTCTGTACACCCGCTGTGCCCATTATGAGGGGTTCTCACCATCCCTGTGCTGAGTTCCCGGGTCTGTACACCCGCTGTGCCCATTATGAGGGGTTCTCACCATCCCTGTGCTGAGTTCCCGGGTCTGTACACCTGCTGTGGCCATTATGAGGGGTTCTCACCATCCCTGTGCTGAGTTCCCGGGTCTGTACACCCGCTGTGCCCATTATGAGGGGTTCCCACCATCCCTGTGCTGAGTTCCCGGGTCTGTACACCCGCTGTGCCCATTATTGGGGATCACTGACAGCGATGGGCGGAGATGCACAATGTAGTCTCAAATTAAGAACAAGGCACTTTGCTTTATGTCCTCGGTCTCAGTCCGACGCGTTGCGTATCACGCTCCTCGGTGCTTTCGGTGCAGTGTAATGTGCTGCAGAGCACTATAGTACTACAATCTACAATAAATAACACAAAAAGAGTCTAAAAATTGACCTGAAATGTGATTACAAAATGCGGCACAACCTGAGAACGCATTCCGGTGTGCACTACGGCGCCAACCAGCCCCTATGAATAGACCCCGTAGTGATCGTTTCTATACCTGCGTGGAGTTCAAGCAGGACTGCAGTCTGCTCACATGATTTGTAAAAAAAACATCTTTGCCGTTCTGAAGCTTCCCTCCAACCACTTTGCATATTATTTTATATATACTGTGATTCTGTACTTGTCAAATATAATGCAGAAATCTCCCTCCACTGAGTCTGGCTGCAGCCATTTTAACTGTGGGCAGCTGAAGCTGCTGCCTGTTCACTTCCTGGATTCACACAGAGGTACACCTCCATCTCTGCAGCTCTCATTGGCCCTCTTAGGACTCATCACCCCTCCCTTCCTAGTAAACTCTCAGGAGAGCTAGATAGAGAGTGAGAGTGAACAGCAGACAGCAGCTTCAGCTGCCCACAGTTAAAATGGCTGCAGCCAGACTCAGTGGAGGGAGATTTCTGCAGCATATTTGGCAAGTACAGAATCCCAGTATATATAAAATAATCTGCAAAGTGGTTGGAGGGAAGCTTCAGAATGGCAAAGATGTTTTTATTACAAATCATGTGAGCGGACTGCAGTTCCTCTTTAATCTGCTTCTGTTTTGCCTTCTCTGGTTCCTCATTTTCCCTCATCAACATTTTTCAAACAAAGTTATTCCATGACAGATCTTATTTTTCACTCCAGAAGACGCCCCTAGAAGTTTTAGAGCGAGGAAAACATGAAAAAAAAAAAAAAATTCTGAACCAAATGTCTGCGAGTCCTGCTGGGAGATGGCCATGGCCGAGAGCTGCACAATTCTGGCCAAAATGAGAAGCACAATTTTTTTTTGTTTAGAATAAAGATCACGATTCTCGCTGCGTAACATCGTCTTTCACATTATACAAAAAAATTGGGATAACTTTACTGTTTAAGTTTTTTTTTTTTTAATTAAAGTGTATTTTTTTTACAAAATAATTGCACTGCTGCGCAATTACAGTGTGACATAAAATATTGCAACAACCGCCATTTTATTCTCTAAGGACTCTGCTAAAATGTTTAGGTTTTCTAACTTCTAAGTAATTTTCTAGCAAAAAATGATGATTTTACCTTGAAACCAACAAGTGTCAGAAAAAGGTTTAGTCTTTAAGTGGTTAAACTTCCCTCATTTACAGACCAAAGTTCATTCCCTTGATTTACAGAACAAAACATTACAATGTTTTAGCTCAGCTGCTGAGGAATGTTTTTTTTAACTTTGCAGACTGCCTGTTTTTTTTTTTTTTTTACTTGTTTATTAATTTTTTTGACAGCTGTTGGCTTGAGCAGAGAACTCTGCATAGAATCGGGAAAATGCTTTGTGAAGACCGTGAGGGGGGGGGGGAATCGTGATCTCGATTCCTAAGATATTATACGTGCAGCTCTGTCATGGCCTGTGGGTCACAGCTCATAGGCAGCTCACAGCAGGACCTACAGTGTTGAGGGCTGTTTTGAGGTTACGGGGTGGATACTGGGGCAGAGTAAATGGGGTGTATGGGGGGGGGGGAGATAGGTGGGATTTGGGTGTTAGCTGGTCCTGGGGGTGTCAGGGTCTCCCATCTCAGTGATAGCAGCTGCTAGTGCCAGCTCAGCAGGTCCTTGCACGGCCTCCTCCAGTACAGGCTCCACCCACTACAGAAAACTACAGGCGGGGGCGGAGACAAGACCAGTCACTCTGCACAAGGAGAGAGCAGAGCTGTGGGAGGGGCCCAACAGGCTCCACCCACTACAGAAAACTACAGGAGGGGGCGGAGACAAGACCAGTCACCCCACACAAGGAGAGAGAGCAGCAGTGGGCGGTCTTTATTAGAAGTCTCACACTGGATTGGAGCACAGATCTGGGGGAAATACACATAGATCCCCGAGATTCCAGAAGTCACATGACCGATGGATTGTAGACGATATTTGCTGATTGCGGCGCTCCCCTTTAATGATGACGTTGTTATGCAGTATCTAGACAACGGGTTCCTATAGCGGGCGGCTCGTGTTGTTGGACCCGAGTCACTGGCTGAGTGATTACAAAGGAATGTGAGTTATAACCTGACCCTGCTTTATACTTCTCCGCAACTTCATCCCTGACCTGTCTGGTGTGTTCCTTGGCCTTCGTGATGCTGTTTGTTCTCTAAGGTTCTCTAACAAACCTCTGAGGGCTTCACAGAACAGCTGTATTTATACTGAGATTAAATGACACACAGGTGGACTCTATTTACTAATTAGGTGACTTCTGAAGGCTCCACTATAACTTAGGGGTATCGGAGTAAAGGGGGCGCCATACAAAAGCCCCCTCCCCAGCACTTTTCACATATTTATTTGTATCATTTATCATTTTCCTTCCACTTCACAATTATGTGACACTTTGTGTTGGTCATAAAATCCCAATAAAATACATTTATGTTTTTTGGTGTAACCTGACAAAATGTGGGAGATTTCAAGGGGTATGAATACTTTTTCAAGGCTCTGTATCTGGCCAGCCATGTTCTCTGTAATCTGCACAGGGGAAGAATCGGTCATGATTTGGATTTAGTTCTCCTCTTTTCTCCTATTGGCTGATATTTTGGGAGGGGAGCGAAGCTTGTTCTTGCACAAAACTTCTCTAAAGCCAAAAATGATCGGCCAAATTTCGATCCATCTATAACCAGGGTAAGTTAGGCCGGCCATACATAGGTCAGCATTTTGTTTTCATTTAGTCAGCAAGTAGACCAAAAAAAATCTGACCCGATCCCCCCCTCTTAAACATTCGATGTGAATGCGGGAGTCCCCCCCGGCTGTGTCATTGAATTCTGAGAGCGGGGAGACAGGGAGGAGACTCCGCCTGCTCTCAGAATACACAGATCGGTGCTGCACCCATCGCCTGCATGTGCTGATCGAGCGCCTAAAACCCAACAGGGCGGCTGAACAGGAGTCGATCGGTAGACGGGCATTTGTTCAGCTGCAGTGGCCACACATGGATTGAAAATTCAGCCGGTCCCTGCTGAAATTGGATCCATGTACGGCCAGCTTAAGTGTCAGAATCAGAAGGGGTTTTGGATCGGTTAAAATGTGCAATTATTGTATTTATTTATTTTTTTAATTTTTGACTGTTTTTTCCTCGACAAAAAAAAAAAAAACACACACAGGGAACCCCTATCATAAAAAGGATGAATAAATGGTGTATTCCATGCCGGTCATACTCACTCATCACTATGAGATTCCTTTTCTGTATTCTGCAAAAATCCTGGTTGATCCCGCTGCTCTCTACCTCCCCCTCCTGTCCATGTCCCCAATGCAGTTGGGGATTTTGCAGAGCGGTGGTGTTAGTTCTGCACATGCTCAGTTCTCAGTGATTTTCTATGATGAGCATTTCCCCCCCATCACATCTGAGCAGCCCATGTGATTATAGAGTCACACATGTGGGCGTATACACAATGACAGGCCACTCCCTCCCTCCTCCTCCTCCATGCCAGTGTTGCCAACCGCCAGTATTTTTACTGGCAGTCAGTAAAAAACGGGCACTTTTCTCCTGCCAGTAAATGCCAGTGAAAGAAAAAGCTTGCCAGTAAAAAATATGGCCGTGACACTTGGCCGAGACCATCCGAGTGCCTGCTGCAGTGTGTGCGGACCGTGCCGGCAGTGTGTTCGGACCGTGCCGGCAGTGTGTGCGGACCGTGCCGGCAGTGTGTGCGGACCGTGCCGGCAGTGTGTGCGGACCGTGTCGGCAGTGTGTGCGGACCGTGCCGGCAGTGTGTGCGGACCGTGCCGGCAGTGTGTGCGGACCGTGCCGGCAGTGTGTGCGGACCGTGCCGGCAGTGTGTGCGGACCGTGCCGGCAGTGTGTTCGGACCGTGCCGGCAGTGTGTTCGGATTGTGCCGGCAGTGTGTTCGGATTGTGCCGGCAGTGTGTTCGGACCGTGCCGGGAGTGTGTTCGGACCGTGCCGGCAGTGTGTGCGGACCGTGCCGGCAGTGTGTGCGGACCGTGCCGGCAGTGTGTGCGGACCGTGCCGGCAGTGTGTGCGGACCGTGCCGGCAGTGTGTGCGGAGCGTGCCGGCAGTGTGTGCGGAGCGTGCCGGCAGTGTGTTCGGACCGTGCCGGCAGTGTGTGCGGACCGTGCCGGCAGTGTGTTCGGACCGTGCCGGCAGTGTGTTCGGACCGTGCCGGCAGTGTGTGCGGACCGTGCCGGCAGTGTGTGCGGACCGTGCCGGCAGTGTGTGCGGACCGTGCCGGCAGTGTGTGCGGACCGTGCCGGCAGTGTGTGCGGACCGTGCCGGCAGTGTGTGCGGACCGTGCCGGCAGTGTGTGCGGACCGTGCCGGCAGTGTGTGCGGACCGTGCCGGCAGTGTGTGCGGACCGTGCCGGCAGTGTGTTCGGACCGTGCCGGCAGTGTGTTCGGATTGTGCCGGCAGTGTGTGCGGACCGTGCCGGCAGTGTGTGCGGACCGTGCCGGCAGTGTGTTCGGACCGTGCCGGCAGTGTGTGCGGACCGTGCCGGCAGTGTGTGCGGACCGTGCCGGCAGTGTGTTCGGACCGTGCCGGCAGTGTGTTCGGGCCGTGCCGGCAGTGTGTTCGGGCCGTGCCGGCAGTGTGTTCGGACCGTGCCGGGAGTGTGTTCGGATTGTGTGTGGGAGTGTGTTCGGACTGTGTGTGGGAGTGTGTTCGGACCGTGCCGGCAGTGTGTTCGGACCGTGCCGGGAGTGTGTTCGGACCGTGCCGGCAGTGTGTTCGGACCGTGCCGGCAGTGTGTTCGGACCGTGCCGGCAGTGTGTTCGGACCGTGCCGGGAGTGTGTTCGGACCGTGCCGGCAGTGTGTTCGGATTGTGCCGGCAGTGTGTTCGGACCGTGCCGGCAGTGTGTTCGGACCGTGCCGGCAGTGTGTTCGGACCGTGCCGGCAGTGTGTTCGGACCGTGCCGGGAGTGTGTTCGGACCGTGCCGGCAGTGTGTTCGGACCGTGCCGGCAGTGTGTTCGGACCGTGCCGGCAGTGTGTTCGGACCGTGCCGGGAGTGTGTTCGGACCGTGCCGGCAGTGTGTTCGGATTGTGCCGGCAGTGTGTTCGGACCGTGCCGGCAGTGTGTTCGGACCGTGCCGGCAGTGTGTTCGGACCGTGCCGGCAGTGTGTTCGGACCGTGCCGGGAGTGTGTTCGGACCGTGCCGGCAGTGTGTTCGGATTGTGCCGGCAGTGTGTTCGGACCGTGCCGGGAGTGTGTTCGGACCGTGCCGGCAGTGTGTTCGGACTGTGCCGGCAGTGTGTCGCATAAAGTCATGATGTGGGGGAACATCTGTGGAACGGGAGGAAAGCAAGCCGGGAGTGGACTGAAGGGACCACCTGGCATGGAGAGAGAGGGTCACGTGACTCCGGAGGGGACGTGTCAGTGTGATGTCATCATCATCTGCTGCACACGGGTGTCAGTGTCACTGTGAGAGTCAATTCTTCATATATGTGCGCCGCCCATTCCAATTTCTTGCCCTCTCGGTTCCTGTCTCTGAGCTACTTATTTACTATATAGAAAAGAAATAAAATGATATGTTTTTGCCTTAATATCTACCTAAAATCGCTTTGCTAATTGCATATTGTACTTGTTTGTAGCCTAAACCTAAAGCTGCGAGCGTTGCGGGTCACCCGACAAATTGGCTGCAGAACCTCACCGCCATTTTAGGGGCCATTCAAATGAACGGCATCTCAAACGTGCGTCCCGCAATTTGTCATGCACACCTCTCAGGCAGAATCATGGCAAATTTGTCCGCGATTCAAAACGCTGAAGTTGTTTTTGATATTCAGCATAAAAAAATGGCAGTTGTTTTTGATATACAACATAAAAAAATGGCAGTTTTTTTATATACAACATTCAAAAACGGCAGTTGTTTTTGATATACAACATAAAAAACGGCAGTTGTTTTTGATATACAACATAAAAAAATGGCAGTTGTTTTTTTATATACAACATAAAAAATGGCAGTTGTTTTTTTATATACAACATAAAAAATGGCAGTTGTTTTTGATATACAACATAAAAAATGGCAGTTGTTTTTGATATACAACATAAAAAATGGCAGTTGTTTTTGATACACAACATAAAAAATGGCAGTTGTTTTTGACATACAGCATAAAAAATGGCAGTTGTTTTTTTTATATACAACATAAAAAATGGCAGTTGTTTTTTATATACAACATAAAAAATGGCAGTTGTTTTTGATATAAAACATAAAAAATGGCACTTGTTTTTTATATACACCACATAAAAATGGCAGTTGTTTTTTATATACAACATTAAAAAATGGCAGTTGTTTTTTATATACAACATTAAAAAATGGCAGTTGTTTTTTATATACAACATTAAAAAATGGCAGTTGTTTTTTATATACAACATTAAAAAATGCCAGTTGTTTTTGATATACAGCATAAAAAATTGGCAGTTGGTTTTTATATACAGTGGGCAGAATCAAAACGCTGAAGTGTGACTGAAATTTAACGCTTATCACCAAAGGACAGCCTCGTTTATCCTGGGGAAAAAAACGAGGCATAATTGGCCCCGATACACAAAGGGGTTGTCCTGATAAAATATTCATTGTACGAATGTCACGAGCACTCATCCAGCCTGCGCTAAATCTCCCCGCATTTTCTGTAATACTATGACTTCCCCCGATTGTCAGCGCCATCTCCTGGACAGAATGCTGTACATTTTACTGAAATAACTCCATAGGTTGGTTGAGCTGATGGTTATAGGAAGTCGTAGTGTTATAGAAAGTAGAGGGGAAGTTCGGGCAGCCTGGACGAATGCTTGTGACGATCGTTTAATGAATGTTTTTATAAATAGGCCCCTTGTAATTTGCAGTGATATGTACAGTATTACTAACACATGTCAAAGCTGCAAAAAAACTGCGTTCAGGCGTTAGGATTTAGGTGCCCAGACTAGGCGGACACCCTCCGGACACCTTTAGGCTCGCTTCTACAATAGGTTGGACCTACCTGTTGCATCTTTTCCAGGTCCAGGCTGGGTCTGCTACACTTGTCTCCAAAACCTTGTCTGTGCCTCTTGCAGGGCATCCCCTGGTCAAACGTGGACCCCATACTTGTGAAGATAAGCGGGCGGGAGGCGGGGTTTCGGCTCAGGGGTTGGAGTCTCTTAGGCGGGGAAGCGCTGAACAAGATGGGGCTGGAATTGGCGCGGAGGCCCTCGGTCTGCTCAACAGGCCTGAAGGACATGGTGCACAAGTGCTTCACCTCCTCGTCGCTGGACGACGTGTTGTCACTGTGGCAGCTCAGCCGGCTGACCTGGGACCATTCGCGTTTCTTGGCGGCGAATTCCCTGCTGATGCGTTCCAGCTCTTCTTCCGAACTGTGGCGGTCCAGGCCGGCGTGGAAGAGGGAGCGCACCTTGCAGCACTGGTTCTCTTGGTTCTGCAGCTGGTTGGTGGCCAAGGGGGTCAAGATGCAATTTCGTCTTCTCTCTGGCAGAAACGAGAGATGGGAGATGGAGGTGAGTTCACGTGACCATCGCCCGACTCGGGGCAAGGCGCCCCGCCATTATCACATGCTAACCGCTTAGTGCATCCTACTGGCTGCCTTTTACAGACGTGTGCAGGTGCCGTTCATTCTTAAGGACTCCCCTGCATAACCACTTACCGACCACAACACATATATACAGTATCTCACAAAAGTAAGTACACCCCTCAGTGACATTTGTGTAAATCTTTTCTTCTATCTTTTCATGTGACAACACTGAAGAAATGACACTTGTCTACAATGTAAAGTAGTGAGTGTACAGCTTGTATAACAGTGTAAATTTGCTGTCCCCTCAAAATAACTCAACACACAGCCATTAATGTCTAAACCGCTATATATATATAATTTTTTCGGTTTCTGAGTAATTTTCTTGCTAAAAATTTAAACTTGTAAACAAAAGGTGCCAGAAAATGCCAGGTCAGCGAGTGGATATCTAGCGCACGCGCGTGCGTTCGGAGCGCCATGCATCGTGCAAAAAAAAGTGCCGGCACAATTTTTTTATAAAAAATTATGTCGGCACCTTTTTTTGCACTGTTAATGGGCTGCCCACGAGGAACGGGAGTATGCAAAAAAAAGGACGTGCGCTCGGATGCGCGGCCTGCTGTGAACAAATCCTTACACTTGCGTTGCATCACCTCCTCGCTGTCTGTGGTAACCCCCTAAATACTGCTCTACTGTTGCAGCACAGCCCCATTTGGTTTAATAGGCTGCATTGCACCGGCAGTAGTTCCTGCTGAGCATGACAGGGGGTATAAATGCTGCTGAAAAAGCAATGCAGGGGGGGTAGGAACACGGCTCAACTATGTGGCTTTACTACCCCCCCAAATCCCGGCTGGGAATGGCCCCAATACCTCATTCCTTGCCCTGGAAGGCTTACAGCGCTCTCCTTTTCTCTCCAATACTCCAGGTTGTGCGCAGTCCTCACAGTCCCCATGTACAATGCAGGACTGCTGGCCCTGCATTGTACCTAATGACATCAGAATGAAGCTACCAGCCAACGCACCAATGAGAAGAGGCTTTGGGGGGCCGGCCACACAGCAAGAAGAAGGGCTGCGAGGAATAACATATTACCCTAGATTACCCCTAGACTTTACCAGCATTTCACCCCCCACAGGGTGGGAAATCCAAACTGCATGGGTAATTATTCTCTTTCTGGTGCTTGGAATTAAAGAATGGCAGTTATTATGGACAGACAGCATAAAAAATGGCAGTTGTTTTTAATATACAGCATAAAAAATGGCAGTTGTTTTTAATATACAGCATAAAAAATGGCAGTTGTTTTTGATATACAGCATAAAAATGGCAGTTGCTTTTAATATACAGCATAAAAAATGGCAGTTGTTTTTGATATACAGCATAAAAAACTCAGTTGCTTTTGATATTCGGCAAAAAAGGCAGTGGTTTTTGATATTCAGCGTAACAAAATGGCAGTTGTTTTTGATATACAACAAAAAATGCTAGTTGTTTTTTATATACAACATAAAAATGGCAGTTGTTTTTGATATACAGTATAAAAAAATGGCAGTTGTTTTTTATATACAACATAACAAATTGCAGTTTTTTTTTATATACAGCATAAAAAATGCCAGTTGTTTTTGATATACAGCATAAAAAATCCATTTTTTTTAATATAAAACATAAAAAATGTCAGTTGTTTTTGATATACTGCATCAAAAATTGCAGTTGTTTAGATACAGAAAAAAATAAAATAAATGGCAGTTTTTTTTTTTTTTTATATATATAGAGCATAAAAATGCCAGCCGTTTTTGATATAGAGCTCTTTGCCGCACAGATCAGATTTATATCGACTTTAAGGAGGTTTTTCAGATGACGGACATTTTTTACAAGCTTACTCTTCCATATTTTTGTTACTTTTTGTAAATAAAGAGATTTGCAGAATAGCCAATAGAGGGAGCTCTCTCTCTCTCTCTCTCTCTCTCTCTCTCTGAGTATGTAGAGGTAAATGTCTCTCTCTGGTTGAGATTTTGGCCTCACAGGGAGTGCATTGTTCTTAAAGGCCTCCGAGTACCCAACCCCCAGTGCACCCCCCCCCCCCCACCTCAGTGGTATTAATCGCTCTTTCACTTACCTTTATCTGATGTCCTCTGGCTGGTTACGTGACATGCGTTGTCCTCCTCGGGGTTCTCCTGTTGGTGGGTGATGAGGAGAGCAGAGCTGATGTCAGGACATCAACACCATTCTCTGCATCAATAAACTGAGTGCAGGGCGCCCTACTCAGGGTGGGGGCGGGGGGTATCACAGCCTTCGGTCATAACACTGGATGCAATTTAATCTCGGGAGACTGAGGACATCTAGTGGTAAAGAAGAAGCACTACAGGGGGGCAGCTCCAGATTGAAGGTGATTATTGCAACCTGAACTTTTATTTTATTTTTTTACTTATTTTGGAAACCAGATAAGATAAGACTCCCAGGGGTATCCACAGCACACATGGAAGTGTCATACAAATCATTTTTCAGACCTGATCATATCTCTCTGCTGCAGTGCATTGCGGGAAAGGCAGCCTGAATTATTTTATAGGCCATCAATGTAGATTTTATGGCCTACAGAAACAAATGGCGTCATGTTAGAAGTCTCTTTTTCTAACCTTTGTCAATTTGGGCAAGTTCCTGGTTTTCACCTTCAGAATCATCACTGTCATCCTCATCGCTCGGGGGGTAAGAAATCTGGAAGACAAAAAAAATAATAAAAAAAACCTTAATATATAGAAATATATAGAAATGTAACTTTTACTACTATATAGAATAATAATTCTAACCATTCATTGCATTGTGTACCCAGAGGAGCTTACACTCTAATGTCCTCTCCCCCACAGTCACACACTATTATTATTATACATTTATATAGCTCTGACATATACCGCAGTGCTGTACAGAGATCACTGAGCCAGTCACATCAGTCCCTGCACCAGAGGAACTTCTTCACCCGGTGGTGCTGTTCTGCAAGGCTGTTGGCTCACTCTGCTGTGATCTCAGCTGAGAGAAGCAACAATCCTGGGGCCTGTCCTGCAGGCTTTTCCCAGGCAAGCACGGACCATGTTGGGGAAGACGAAGGTGGAGCCTCTCCAGAGGCACTGAGGCCTACTCCATGTGCTCAAGCTGCAATGGATCCTGGGCCTGTCCCTGTGCAAGGGGGGACCTTACCAGTCTTCCAGGATAGAGTGGTGAACAGACTTCGCCGCATTGCTAAGGAGGAACAGAAACTTGCTGTCATGAAATCCCTGCATAGTACGTCTGGAAACAGTAAGAGGGAAGTCTATAAACTGAAGTCTCTGGAGGAGGCATTGAAAAAGCAGTAGAAGCTTGTTGTTTTTCTGAAGGAAAGCAGTGGTGTGTTCAGAGAAAAGTGTGAGAATGAGGAGAGATTCCATCAGATGAAGGAAAGTGCTTGTGCCAGTACTAGCCAGAGAGTGGATATCAGAGCAACAGTGACAGTATGGATGAGGGGTAAGGAAATGGCTTCACATGGTGGCCCCAGTACTACCCTTGTCTCAGGATCTGTCATGTTTGAGTCAGTATCTGCCCCCCTCCCTCCCCAGCAGCCTGGGTCATCTCAGGAGGAGTCTGAGGAAAATGGCGGATTACTGCAGACCATTACAGAAATGGAACCTCCCTTGAGTGGCACGGACTCATCAGATGAAGATCTTGGTAAAGGAGTGCTTGCTGAAAATCTCTTTCAGTGTCTGGAGGACTTTCCTGAGCTTGCACCTGCCAACAGATCCTTGCAATCAGCAGGGAATGCAGGATTATCTGGCTTCGAGGAGTTCCACATGGCTAACAGAGCAGGAATGTCGTATCAACATTGAAACTGCAGAGCAGGAGGGCCGTATGAACACTGAAACAGCTGGTGTTTTTTCTAAACGGAAGACTTTACTTGACTGCTGGTATCTGTGGTACTTCTGGGACTATGGTGAGCGGGACTGTTTTGCTGGAGGGGAGGAGGGAGGATCAAGTGTTGGGTAATTTGCCAAACCAGATTTCAGAGGTTCCTTCACAGCCAGGTAATGTGTCATCTGTCCCCGTTAGGAATTATGCTAAGGCTGTGTCGGGACAAAGTCATGCTGCTGGTGGGGGAAGGGAGCCAGTAGTGCGACTTTCATCTAATGCACCTTCTTCCATTAAACTCAGGAATGTGGTACAGCTCAGGTGGGAAGGAGGAGGTATTCCACCTATCAGGAGGGTGGTTGTGGATAAGATCCTAGCTATGGAATTTAAGGCGGAGGATATTTATGCTTTTATCAGTCTGGCTGGTTCCTTTGAATATGATTTGTCATTTGTTTGTCCAGAGTTGCTGGATCTGTTTTGGGAGCAGTTTGAGCGTGTATATGGGGGCCAGCCAGACTGGAAGGGGCTTGTCCCCAAAGTTGTCTCACGTCAGCCTTTGATAAAAAATCTGACTATCCTGACAAGGAATGAGTCTATACCCCCTGAGGATTTATGGGTCTGCCTGAGGAGGTTTGGTGAAACTTTGTGCCCGCTAAAAAAGATTCTGGATGATAGAGGAATTTGGATGGGTGGGTGGCCGGTATCAATGATATTGAATGTGTGTGGGAATGTGGTCAAGCGTTTTCCCTCCTCTGCCTTTATTGGTAGAGATAGGATTACCGTCTTTTACCCTGGTCAACCTAAGCTGTGCCATAAATGTGGAGTCAAGGGACATTTCTCCTCTAACTGTCCAGAACAAAAGTGCTCTTTGTGTCAGGAACTGGGGCATCTGGCCAGGGACTGTAACATCATTAAATATAACCTATGTGATAAGGTTGGTCACCCTTATAGCCAGTGCCCTGAGGCTTTGCACAATAAGCCTGAGTTAGTGGAGGAATTCTTCCGTCCGGATAGAGAAGAGTCTGGGTTGGTGGAGGTTGTACCAGGGGATCCTAGTGTCTCTGTCCCATGAAAATCTGCTTCTGTGAGGCCATCTGTGGTGTCAGTGTGCTCTTAGTCTGTGGTCTCTCAGTCTAAGCTGTAGATTCTCTATGCGAGAATCTACAGCTGTTTCTTCCAACTGTTATGGGGGAACAAACTGAATCTCGTTAAGAGGTCTGTAGCCTACCTTCCCAGGCAGATGGGTGGCTTGGGTATGGTCAACCTGGTGGGTTTTTTTTCTCCGATGTTTTTGAAACATATAGTTACATACATAGTTACATAGTAGGTGAGGTTGAAAAAAGACACAAGTCCATAAAGTCCAACCTATGTGTGTGATAACACATAATTTTGCTAACATGCTGGCAGAGGAACCGCCAGGGTGGGTTGGTATTTTTCAGTCCTGGTTTAGGCCTTTTCTGCGAAGCTGGGAGAATGGCGGGCCAGTGAAAAGCCTGAGAGTCCGACATGGTGAGCTCCCAGTTTATATTGCCTCGTGCCTGAAAATGCTTCGGCGGTGGCGAGTGACGGAGGAGGAAATTAAGTCTCTTCCTAGGAAGGACCTGGAGAGGAGGGTTGTTGAATCTGCCTTTAGCGAGCCACTGGCCTTGAGGGATTGTCCAGGCCCCGTTATGAGGGAGGGTCTGCATTTGCTCAGTCTAGAGAGAATGCCTTTAAAGTTTCGGGATTTGGCCTGGCGCTCCTTCCATGGCAGACTCTATGTAAAGGGTAACCTGAAGCATCGCTCTGCAGAGAACTGTGGCTGTCCAAGAGTGGAATGTGGTGGGGTGGAGGAGACCATTTCTTGCTTCAGTGCCCCTTCAATATAGAAGTCTACAAGCGGGTGAGTGGGGCTCTGGGTATCCCTTTCCTTTCTCGCTTGAGTTATGCGGAATGGTCGTACGGGGCCTTTGAGACCGATCGGGATTTTGGTACACTTTTTCTAGTTAGCTTAGTAGTCCGTTTCTTCACATAGAATGCACGTTGTAAGGTTTCAATTTGGAAAAAAAAGTCCTTCCTGTCAAGGTGGTGGTGCACAACATTCTGGGTGAGGTTGGGAAGATTTGGGGTCTTGAGAAGGACAGGTGGCGGCTGGAGGCCTGGACAAAGGCGTGGAGGAATGTCAGGTCTCCGTAGCTGCTGTTTGTCAGTCTCTGGGTGTGCGGCTTTCTTTCTGTCCTTTCACGTCCCCTAGATTTTTATATAAGATTGTGTTTTTGAAAAAAGGGCTGCATGCATCGATTAAATGTGTAATAGTTTCTTAGCCTGAGGGGGTGTTTTAGGTGGAGGTTATGGCTTTGTTTAGGTTGGTATATTTAGGTTTCTTTATGTTTTTGCTATGCTAGTTTTTGTTTATATATTTTGTATATATGTAAATATGTTTTTATTATGTTTGTAAGATTTTTTAATAAACAAGAATTTACGCTCTAATGTCTGACGGGGAGGTCGGAGGTCAGCTGATGTTTGTATCCAGTGGAAGTTCTCCGGCTCTCATTACATAAAAAGGTGAAATGACCTCACTAGAATATTTGTGCCGATTGCCAAACACGACGAATAGATGACTTATTACTCGGTCTGGAAGATTCCTGGAAAGATCCGTAAACCATAAAAATCTGCCGAGACCGACCCTGAATTGTTCAAACGTATCTAAAGCCAGACACGGATTTTTGTTTTCATTTTTGCACAGACAGATTAGAACCCTCCTTTTGTTATTTCTTCCTCTTGGTGTCAAACCTGAATTCAGGGAGATTTCCCTTTCCTTCTTTTACTAGGTCGGTTAAGCCAAAACTTTTTTTTTTTTAAGCAGAACTTCAGCCAGAAAAAAATAAAAAATAAAAAAACATGAAACAATGAAGAGCTGATTAAAAAAAAAGCTAAAAAAAAAAATAAAATAAAACCAGCTTTTGTTGCAATACTCAGCTTCTATACAAAGATCCCCCCACAGTACCTTTTTCTGCCACTAGATGGCCTCAGTCTGATGGCCAGCATCATTCCACCCACTTCCTAAGTCCACACTATCCTGGACCTTCCCCCCAGCCTGTGATTGGACAGTGACAAGCTTATCTGTCACTCTGATCTCTCCAAATACCAGCATGCTTCTAGCAGCACGTGGAGCTGATTGGCTCCTTGTGCCACTTTTCCCTCGCAAACTCCAGCCCTGCTGTACAGGAGGACTGCATGGAGCAGAAACCAGGTCACATTCAGGTACCCAATACTGCTTAATGATATATTCATGGTTCCCTGCCTGGAGTTCCCCTTTATGTTTCAGATACAGTAGATTAGTTTTTGCTGTGTCACTTTATAGAGTTTTTCCTTCACTTCCCAGAGATGTACACCTACTACACCCATTATGAGGGGTTCCCACCATCCCTGTGCTGAGTTCCCGAGTCTGTACACCCGCTGTGCCCAATATGAGGGGTTCTCACCATCCCTGTGCTGAGTTCTCAGGTCTGTACACCCGCTGTGCCCATTATGAGGGGTTCCCACCATCCCTGTGCTGAGTTCCCTAGTCTGTACACCCGCTGTGCCCAATATGAGGGGTTCCCATCATCCCTGTGCTGAGTTCCCGAGTCTGTACACCCGCTGTGCCCAATATGAGGGGTTCCCACCATCCCTGTGCTGAGTTCCAGGGTCTGTACACCCGCTGTGCCCATTATGAGGGGTTCCCACCATCCCTGTGCTGAGTTCCCGGGTCTGTACACCCGCTGTGCCCATTATGAGGGGTTCCCACCATCCCTGTGCTGAGTTCCCGGGTCTGTACACCCGCTGTGCCCATTATGAGGGGTTCCCACCATCCCTGTGCTGGGTTCCCGGGTCTGTACACCCGCTGTGCCCATTATGAGGAGTTCCCACCATCCCTGTGCTGAGTTCCCGGGTCTGTACACCCGGTGTGCCCATTATGAGGGGTTCCCACCATCCCTGTGCTGAGTTCCCGGGTCTGTACACCCGCTGTGCTCATTATGAGGGGTTCCCACCATCCCTGTGCTGAGTTCCCGGGTCTGTACACCCGCTGTGCTCATTATGAGGGGTTCCCACCATCCCTGTGCTGAGTTCCCGGGTCTGTACACCCGGTGTGCCCATTATGAGGGGTTCCCACCATCCCTGTGCTGAGTTCCCGGGTCTGTACACCCGCTGTGCCCATTATGAGGGGTTAATTTTGTTTATTGAAAAAACTTACAAACAACAACTTATATACAATAAAACCATAATAAGCAAATAAAACATATTTACAAAATAATTGAATATGATAATACAAAACAAGAACATTATAAATGGTACAAACCAAATTGCGCACAACACAATCCCTACAGGAGAGCCAGACTAAGGAACATCACCGTCACCATGCATGGAGCCTTTTATCAAAAATAGATTTCATCTTGAAAATCTAGGGGAGTGAATCAAGAATACAAAGAAAAGCCGCACACCCCGAGATCAACAGGCAGCAGCTACAGAGTCCTGATATTCCTCCACGCCCTTATCCAGGCCTCCTGCTGCCACCTGCCTTTCTCAAGACCCCGAATCTTCCCAACCTCACCCAGAATGTCCTGCACCACCACTTCGACAGGGAGGATTTTACTCCGTAAGGATACCTGACACCGTGCACTCCATGTGAAATAACGGACTAGTAGACTAACTAAAAAAAGTGTTTCCAAATCATAATTCCGACGAGTCTGGAATGCCCCATACACCCACTCTGCATAACTCATATGGGGGAGGAAGGGTATACTCAGAGCCCTCCCCACCCTCTTGTACACCTCTATATTAAAAGGGCATTGAAGTAGAAAGTGATCCATGGACTCCACCACTCCTCCACACTCCACTCTCGGGCAGCCCCGATCACTCATGGAAAGAAACTTCAAGTTGCCCTTCACATATAGTTTTCCATGAAAGGCAAGCCAAGCCTGATCCCTAAACTTCATTGGGATTCTCTCCAAATTAATCAATCGCAAACCCACCCCCAAAACCAGGCTTGGGCAATCCCTCAAGGCCAGTGGCTCGCAAAAAGCAGAGCTTATGATCCGCTTCTCAGTTTCCTTGGAAGAGATCTGACTTCTCCTGCTGTTACTTGCCACTTCCGAAGCATTTTCAAACACGGGGCAACATAAGCCGGGAGCTGTTCATGCTTGACCCTCAGGCTTTTCACTGGCCCACCATTTTCCCAGTCTCGCAGAAAGGGCCTAAACCAGGACTGGAAAATACCAACCCACCCAGGCGGTCTCTCTGCCAACATGTTACCAAGATTGTACTTCACAGACATCAGAGAGAAAAAGACTACAGGGTTGACCATCCCTAGACCACCCTCCCGCCTAGGAAGGTAAGTCACATTCCTTTTGACAAGGTTTATTCTGTTCCCCCATAACAGCTGGAAGAAACAACTATAGATCCTGGTATAGAGAGAAACTGGCAAGATGCAAACAAAACTGACATACAGAAAAATCGGAATCAGGTAAGTCTTGATCAGATCAACCTTTTCCCTCAAGGAAAGCCGCCAACCTTTCCAGCTTGCCACCTTGGCATCGGCATTCTCCAGCCTGTTCACCCAATTTGCATGACCATAGTCACCTGTACCGAATTCAATGCCTAGAACTCAAATTTTTTGTTGGGGCTCCGGGAAGTCATCCGGGAGAACAAAGCTCTCACCTTCCACGCCCATCCAGAAAGCTTCACACTTGTCCTGGTTGACCTTTGAACCTGATGCCTCTGCATACTGCCCTATCACTGAGACCACCTCCTGCGCCTCCGCAGTACCAGAGATATAAACAGAAACATCATCAGCATAGGCCACAACCTTCAAAGGAGGCTCACCAGCGATGCCCAAAGGTACCCCACACAAAGGTCCACTCTCTAGCCTTCTAATGAAGGGGTCGATTGCAAACACATATAGCAGAGGACTCAATGGACACCCCTGACGCACACCTGAGCTGACCGCAAAGGGCTGCCCGACCCAACCATTAACCAGAGGAAAGCTTTCAGCCCCTTTGTACAAAATCTTGAGCCAATCAATGAAACCCCCCTCCAGGCCATATTTGTCAAGAAGGAGCCACAAGTACTCATGATTAACCCGATCAAAGGCCTTAGCCTGATCCAATGTCAGCAAAAATTTACCCCAACCAGCAGCCCTACAACGCTCCAAGGCCTCCCGGACAGCTAACACTGCTGAGAAAGTGCTTCTACCTTGGACCGAACAGTGCTGGTGGCGGGATAACAAACTGCCTGCAACTGGTGATAATCGCCAGAAGAAAATCTTTGCCAGTATCTTTCTATCGACATTAAGAAGGCTAATGGGGCATCAATTCCCAATCATCGAAGGATCTTTACCCTTTGACAGAAGGATCACTGCAGATTGCCTCATGGAGGGAGGGAGAGAACCCTCATTCAAACAGCCATTAAAAACCTCCGCAAGGTAGGGATCCAGGATCGTCTTAAAACGTTTATAGAACTCGGCTGTCAAACCATCTGGCCCTGGAGTTTCCTTGATGGCTAGTTTATCAATAGCCTGGATTACCTCATCTGCAGTGATTTCATCTGTCAAATTCATCAAAGGAACATTACTTTCCAGTCCTGGTGTAGAGTCCAAAAAACCCAACATCCTTGTCCAATCAAGGTTCCTTCCTCCCAGGAGATCGGCATAGTATGACCTGACAACCTCCGGGATCCCTGACCTAGACTTCGTCAGAGAGCCCGTACTGTCCCTCAGGCCATTGACCGTCTTAACTGCTACTCTCTGTTTACAGTTCTGGTAAGGGTCAGGCGAATGGTATTTCCCATAATCCCTCTCCTGAACCAAAGAGGCGTGCCGGTCATATTGATGTCTCCTAAGGAGGAGCTTCACCTCAGAGATCGCCCCAGAATCTCCTCCATTCGAAACAAGGCGGTCAAGTTTCCTCCGCAAACGCTGGTAGGTGATATACTTATCTTGCTGCTTCTTTCTTCCTATAGCCTTGAAAAGCCCAACAGTCCGCTGTTTAACAAGCTCCCACCATTCTGACTTGCTGTTGCAAAAGTTATGAGGGGTTCCCACCATCCCTGTGCTCGAAGATTTAGTCACACAAAGGCAGACAAGAACAGCCAAACCTTTCAAGTGGAGTCAGGAATTAGATCAATAAGATCTCACTGTTTGAATATCCAAGACATAAGAAGCCAGGGGCCAACTTCCTTTTTTTATTTTTTATTGTTTTTGGACTAACCCTTTAAGTGGTTAAAAAAAACAGGCCAAGTCAAACAAGTGGCAAAGAAAGAAAATCCGAATAAACTGAAAAAAAAAAAACAAATTTGATTGAACGTCAGTCATGCGGTTGGTGACAGTAGAACCAGCTCTGGCCAGTTTGTAGAAGGAGCTCTGGTGAGCAACGCATGGAATAGAGCGGAGCAGAGGATTCTGGGATCAGCTGTCTCTCTGGAGTGCAGCCAAGTTTCACTTCTCAGATTTCGCGGTCTGGAGGATGCAGCGGAGGACAGAGGCAGATCACCCGTTCAAAGTGCAGGAAAGACACCTGGGGAGGATTACATAAGAGCTGGGCTTAAAGGGAAACTTCGATGTTATTCCGTCCGACATATTAAATGATCAGAACAACAAAATGTAAAAGGTCCAATCCAACCAAAATATTTCACAGAATACATTATATAGCCAAAAAATGTATGGACACCTGACCTTCACATCTACTACAGGACCAAGTCTATGTAAAGCTCCTCCAAATGATGGAGTTCAGGTGTCTCCAGTGAAGGGTCCGACTAATACTCCATCATACAAAGACATTGTAGACAGTTGTGCTCTTCCAACCTTGTGGTAACAGTTTGGTGAAGACTCTTTCCTCTTCTGGCATGACTGTGCCCCTGTGTACAAAGCCAGCTCCATTAAAACATGGTGTGACCAGTCTGGTGTGGAGGAACTAGAGTTTCTTGTACAGAGTCTTGACCTCACCCTACCGAACATCTTTGAGATGAATTGGGATGTCGATTGCAAGTCAGGTCTTTTTTTTTGGTGCTCAACATGCGGTCCAATGTGTGAGCCAGGTCTTCTCATCCAGCATCAGGGCCTGACCTCACAAATGGGCATAGCTTGTAGGCAGCCTTCCAAGAAGAATGGAGCCATTTCCATGAAGACATGGTGTGACCAGTTTGTTGTGGAGGAGCTTGAGTGTCCTGCAAAGAGCCCTGACCTCCTCCCTACTGAACACCTTTGGGATGAATTGGAACATTGATTGTGAGCCAGGTCTTCTCATCCAACATTGGTACTTTACCTCACAAATTGGCACACAGTCCCACAGACACCCTCCAAAAAAGTCTTACCAGAAGAGTGAAGGATGGTATAGACACAAGGGGAGAAGTCTACGGTATATTAATGGCCATGGTTTTGGAATTGGATGTCCAACAAGTCATATAGGTGTAATGGGTGGAGGCACTCAAGTGTCCTGAACAGAGCCTTGACCTCAACCCTACTGAACACCTATGGGATGAATTGGAACACTGATTGTGAGCCAGATCTTCTCATCTGACATCCGTACTGGACCTCACAAAACGGCACAAATTTGCACAGACACCCACCAAAATCTTGTGGAAAATCTTTCTGGAAGAGTGGAGCCAGCTCCATAAAGACATGGTGTGACCAGTTTGGTGTGGAGGAACTCGAGTGTCCTGTACAGAACCATGACCTAAACCCTACTGAACACCTTTGGGTTGAATTGAAAGGAGGGATGAAAAACCAGATCTTCACATCCAGCATCAGTACCTGACCTCACAAATGGGCACACATTAACACAGACACCCTCCAGCAACATCGTAGACAATTGTACTCTTTCAACATTTTGGTAACAGATTGGTGAAGACTATTTTCTGTTCCACCATGACTGTCCCCTGTGTACAAAGCCAGCTCCATAAGGACATGGTGTGACCAGTTTGGTGTGGGGGAACTCAAGTGTTTTGTACAGAGCTCTGACCTCAACCCTACTGAACACCTTAGGGGGATCATTATAGTGTTTTACAGTATTACAGTGGTGATCTACTGGTTTTCTCATGCAACATCAGTACCTGACCTCACCAACGGGTTCCCACAGACACTGTCCAAATTCTTTTGAAAGTCTTCCCAGAAGAGTGGAGGATGTTATAGCCAAAGAGGGGGCAACTCCATATTATTGGCCATGGTTGGTTTTGAAATGGGAAGTCCAGCAAGCTCAAATGGCTGCGATGGTCATGTTGCCACAATATTTTGTCCGACAAATGTGACGTTTTATCAATAAATTTGGAGGAACATTTCAGCAGTGCTGGTGATATTTATATTCATAGCAGACCGTTCAGCTGCTGTGGGGCCTCTCACTCTGTACTACTTAGTGACTTCTATAGGCAGCAGTAGCACTTGTCGGCAAATAATATTGTAATATAAAAAAATTCAGATCTACTTTGGGAACTTCTCTACAATGTACGAGAGCAATTAATATGTATTTCTTGTGGACTTGTCTTTAATAAGGAGAGTGGGGAGCAGTGGCGGCTGGTGATCAAAATTTTTTTGGGGGGGGCGCAAACAAACTGAAAAATACTGAAACCCCCCCCATCAATTGCAGCCTCATTGAACCCATCAAATGCAGCCACTTGTGCCCATGATATGCAGCCACATGTGCCCATCAAACGCAGCCACGTGTGCCCATCAAACGCAGCCACGTGTGCCCATCAAACGCAGCCACGTGTGCCCATTATATACAGCCAGTTTTGCCCATCGTATGCAGCCACTTGTGCCCATAAAATGCAGCCACTTGTGCCCATAAAATGCAGCCACTTGTGCCAATCATACGCAGCCACTTGTGCCCATCAAACGCAGCCACGTGTGCCCATTATATACAGCCAGTTTTGCCCATCATATGCAGCCACTTGTGCCCATCGTATGCAGCCACTTTTGCCCATCAAATGCAGCCACTTTTGCCCATCAAATGCAGCACGGCTCTGGCAGCACTGAACCCGCCCCCCCTCCCCCCCCACACGCGCACAGCTCTGGCAGAGGGGACTTACAGCAGCAGCTACTCCAGCGTGTCTTCTCCGCACCTCTTCCTAAGTGCCAGGCATCCAATAGGGTGGCCTGGCGCTTTGTCCAATCAGGAAACAGGTCTGCCGCCCTGCCTCCTGATTGGCGGGGAGGAAGGTTGGTGTGAAAATAGCGAAAATGAATTCCCTATCGTCACACAATTGGGTGGGATCAGGGCGCACTCTCTGCGCCGCGAGCCCACCCTATTTTGAAGCCTATTAGAGCCTCTGGCTCTAATCAGTTGCTTCAAAAAGTACCACCCCCAGGCGCATGGATGGGGGGCCGCACTCATGTGCCCACAATGCACGGGCCGCCACTGGTGGGGAGCCTTAATGGTTTAGTCACGGGACCCCATATAGCTAGATAAATAGCCAGAACTGTAGGGATGGTTCCCTTTCTAGGGGAAAGTCGGGATTACAAACTTTCCTCAGATTTCACTTCTAACCAATTTAATGTCAGTTGACAGCTGACTGGACTATAACTGTCATTTAGCTGCCTCTTCCCCTCCCCAGACATGGGACTGTAATCTGGCCAGATCTCTCAGCACTGTGTCTCCTGATGTCGTGTCATTCCACGCAACCACAAAATCTAATCTAGGGGGCGCTTTGAAGATCCCATCTGAGTATCGGTCACACTACTCAGATTATTCTTCTGTCAGTTGGCAGTTGATCGATCGGGTCCACACTAAAGCTTTTCTACTGGAAACAAAAACGTATCTTGGTCCGGACAGACTTTAGTGAGCAGCTGGACGTGTGAGCACAATCTCCGGCTGGCAGTTGCACCAATGTTCCTGTTTAGTGAATGGAGACAGTTTGTGATGATGTCTCCCCTTCAAACAATTTAAGGCACAGCATTTCTTACCTAAATAATATTTTTTTATCTATTCATTCTTTTTGCTTAGTATGCTATGGAGCCCCCAGTGTGCTTCGCACTAACGGCAGATGCCTCTGTTGCCTTCCCTCCCATAGTCAGACCACGTGGGAAGAAAATAGTTATTATTATTATAGGATATTCGATACAAGAGGGGTTCAGAGGGCCCTGCTCCTGACAGCTTACAATATAAAAGTAACACAAGCCTCTGAGTATTTGAAATGCTCAATATTTATCACACAGATATTGTCCTACTCCATGTAAATGCATGACCACTGCTCCTTTTTCAGACGATTTGGGCAATCTCATATCTCTGTTGGAGTCCCAACCTCACTAATAAATTGGTATAGACAAGTTCCTAATTTCTAATGCTTCTTCCCCAAGAAAAGCACCATTACCTCTCCTGCCGCCTTCCCCAAGACGAACACCATTGGGTCTACTCCCCCCTTTCCTTTAGGAAGGGCACCACTGCCTCTAATGCCCCTTTTCCCAAGGCTAACACCATTGCTTCTACTGCCCCCTTCCCAAAGATGAGCATCATTGCCTCTACTGCCCCCTTCCCAAAGATGAGCACCATTGACTCTACTGCCCCCTTCCCAAAGGTGAGCACCATTGCCTCTACTGCCCCCTTCCCAAAGATGAGCATCATTGCCTCTACTGCCCCCTTCCCAAAGATGAGCATCATTGCCTCTACTGCCCCCTTCCCAAAGATGAGCATCATTGCTTCTACTGCCCCCTTCCAAAAGATGAGCATCATTGCCTCTACTGCCCCCTTCCCAAAGATGAGCACCATTGCCTCTACTGCCCCCTTCCCAAAGGTGAGCACCATTGCCTTTACTGCCCCCTTCCCAAAGATGAGCATCATTGCTTCTACTGCCCCCTTCCCAAAGATGAGCATCATTGCCTCTACTGCCCCCTTCCCAAAGATGAGCATCATTGCCTCTACGGCCCCCTTCCCAAAGATGAGCATTATTGCCTCTACTGCCCCCTTCACAAAGGTGAGCACCATTGCCTCTACTGCCCCCTTCCCAAAGATGAGCATCATTGCTTCTACTGCCCCCTTCCCAAAGATGAGCATCATTGCCTCTACTGCCCCCTTCCCAAAGATGAGCATCATTGCCTCTACGGCCCCCTTCCCAAAGATGAGCATTATTGCCTCTACTGCCCCTTTCCCAAAGATGAGCACCATTGCCTCTACTGCCCCCTTCCCAAAGATGAGCACCATTGCCTCTACTGCCCCCTTCCCAAAGATGAGCACCATTGCCTCTACTGCCCCCTTCCCAAAGATGAGCATCATTGCCTCTACTGCCCCCTTCCCAAAGATGAGCATCATTGCCTCTACTGCCCCCTTCCCAAAGATGAGCATCATTGCCTCTACGGCCCCCTTCCCAAAGATGAGCATCATTGCCTCTACTGCCCCCTTCCCAAAGATGATCATTGCCTCTACTGCCCCCTTCCCAAAGATGAGCATCATTGCCTCTACTGCCCCCTTGCCAAAGATGATCATTGGCTCTACTGCCCCTTTCCCAAAGATGAGCACCACTGTATCCAATGCCCCCTTTCCTAAGATGGGCACCATTACCTCTACTGCTCCCTTCCCCAAGACAAACACCATTGGCTCTACTCCCCCCTTTCCCCAACACAAGCACCACTGACTCTACTGCCCCTTTCCCCAAGACGAACAACATTGCCTCTACTGCTCCTTCCCAAAGATGAGCACCATTGTCTCCAATGCCTCCCTTCCTAAGATGAGCATTGCCTTACTCCTACCTTCTTTAAGAAAAGCACCATTACCCCTACTGCCCCCTTCCCTTAGACAAACACCATTGGATCTACTCCACACTTTCCCTAAGACAAGCACAATTCGCTCTACTGCCCCTTCCCCAGGAAAAGAACCATTGCCTCTGCTGCCCACTTTCCCAAGACTAGCACCATTGCCTCTAGTGCCCCTTTCCCTAAATGAACATTATTTCCTCTACTGCCCCCTTTCCCAAGAGGAGTACCATTGTCTCTACTGCCCCCTTCCTCAAGAGGAGTACCATTGTCTCTACTGCCCACTTCCTCAAGAGGAGTACCATTGCCTCTACTGCCTCCTTCCCCAAGAGGAGTACCATTGCCTCTACTGCCCCCTTCCCCAAGAGGAGTACCATTGCCTCTACTTCCCCATTCTCCAAGACAAGCTCTATTGCCTCTTCCACCCCCTTCCCCAAGACAAGCACCATTGCCTCTACCACCCCTTTCTCTAGGACAAGCACTATTACTTCTACTGCCCCCTTTTCCCAAGACAAGAACCATTACCTCTACTGCCCCTTCCATAAAATAAGCACCATTGCCTCTACTGCCCCTTTCCAAAAGACAAGTACCATTGGATCTATTGCCCCCTTTCCCTAGACAAGTACCACTGCCTCTACTGCTGCCTTCCCTAGGACAAGAACCATCAACTCTACTGCCCCCTTTCCCAAGGACAAGCATCACTGCCTCTACTGCCCCCTTTCCCTAGGACAAGCACCATTGCCTCTACTGCCCCCTTCCCTAGGACAAAAACCATTGACTCTACTGCCCCCTTCCCTAGGACAAAAACCATCAACTCTACTGCCCCTTCCCCCTAGACAAGTACCATTGCCTCTACTGCTCCTTCCCAAAGATGAGCACCATTGTCTCCAATGCCTCCCTTCCTAAGATGAGGATTGCCTTACTCCTCCCTTCCTCAAGAAAAGCACCATTACCCCTACTGCGCCCTTCCCTTAGACAAACATAATTGGATCTACTCCCCACTTTCCCTAAGACAAGCACCATTGCCTCTACTGCCCCCTTCCCCAAAATAAACACCACTGCCTCTACTGTCCTTTTCCCAAAGATGAGCATCATTTTCTCTACTTCCCCCTTCACTGAGACAAGCACAATTCGCTCTACTGCCCCTTCCCCAGGACAAGAACCATTGCCTCTGCTGCCCACTTTCCCTAGACTAGCACCATTGCCTCTAGTGCCCCCTTACCCTAAATGAACATTGTTTCCTTTACTGCCCCCTTCCCCAAGAGGACTACCATTGTCTCTACTGCCCCCTTCCTCAAGAGGAGTACCATTGCCTGTACTGCCCCCTTCCCCAAGAGAAGTACCATTGCCTCTACTGCCCCTTCCCCAAGAGAAATACCATTGCCTCTACTGCCCCCTTCCCCAAGAGGAGTACCATTGCCTCTACTGCCCCCTTCCCCAAGAGGAGTACCATTGCCTCTACTGCCCCCTTCCCCAAGAGGAGTACCATTGCCTCTACTGCCCCCTTCCCCAAGAGGAGTATCATTGCCTCTACTGCCCCCTTCCCCAAGAGGAGTACCATTGCCTCTACTGCCCCCTTCCCCAAGAGGAGTACCATTGCCTCTACTGCTCCCTTCCGCAAGAGGAGTACCATTGCCTCTACTTCCCCCTATTCCAAGACAAGCTCCATTGCCTCTTCCACCCCCTTCCCCAAGACAAGCACCATCGCCTCTAATGCCCCTTTCCCCAAGACAAATACCATTGGATCTATTGCCCCCTTTCCCTAGACAAGAACCATCGCCTCTACTGCCACCTTCTCTAGGACAAAAACCATTGACTCTACTGCCCCCTTTCTCTAGGACAAGCACCATTGCCTCTACTGCCACCTTCCCTAGGACAAAAACCATCGACTCTACTGCCCCTTCCCCCTAGACAAGTACCACTGACTACTGCCCCCTTCCCCAAGATGAGCCCCTTTGCCTTTACTGCCCCCTTCCCCAAGATGAGCCCCTTTGCCTTTAGGGCTTTCTTTCCGAGACGAGCACTATTTCTTCTCCACTGCTCACCCCTTACCCCAACTCCTTTCTATCAACAAATATAGGTATTTATGGACCTTCTGGATAATGCTGTCACCTGATGTCATCCAATCAGCTATGGGAGGATCACTCATTCCATCTTCTCATCAATAACGCGGTATCCGCTCAGGTGAACTCCGCCATGTCTTGTATATGAAGTAGAAATTGCACAATCACAGCTAATTAATAGAAGCAGCCCATCCCCCGGACAGATCAGATCAATATTTAACCTGCACCATTATCTCCATATTGATCCTTTAGAGCTCAGGTAGACGGGTCAGGTGAGGGTAAGGAGAGCGATGAGACAGCGGGCGTTGTCATTTCACCATATGTATAGACTGAGGTCAGAGGAGGATGGGGGAGGCCTCATACCTCACTGTCCTATGTAGACTATAGAGGAAGATTCTGGTACCAGAAGATGGTAGGCACAAAGATTTGTAAACGTTTACATTGTACATCATTGCATTGTGTATCTTTGTGGAATGGAAGCGTACATTGCGTGTGATACATTGTTGAAATTATACTCATAAACGTTCCCTTCAATCTTGCACATGTGTAGCGGCTCCTCTCCTGGACTGAAATGTCTTCGTCTGATTTCACTGCACACTGTGAGCTTCTCTCAATGTGCATTAGAAGCTGCAGCAAGTCAGATAGAGACCCGCCTCATTTCCTGGCTGGAGGACGTCCAGCTTCATCTTAGGTCTTTCCTCCCCCAGCCTGTCCCGGGCCTGCTCCTCTCTTTCATTGGATTTCAGTTCTATCAATCATGGAGGATTAGCATCACACATTGGTGTTACCCAAGGTAGCTCCTCCAGGCCGACATTCATCAACTGCGGCATTTCGGAGTCAATTCACTAAGAGTTTAATATAACGGCAAATAAAATGTGGTATAATATCGCTTGCGGTAAATTGGTTTTGAAAGTGAAGTGAAATTCACTAATAACTTTGCATTAAATAACGAATGCGGTATTTGTTCGATTGAGCGGTAATTACCGCATTTATTCATGCGGTAATTTATCGCATTGAGCTGGTTGCTAAGGAGCGGGCCGGGAAGCCGGAAGTCGAGTCCTTAACAAACGAATGACTCGTCAGGTGTCAACACTGAATGTTAAAAAAACATGACGATTAAAAAGTATGAAAAAAAAAAACAGTGTGGGGTCCCCCTTCCAATGCATACCAGGCCCCAAGCTCACCTGTAGCATGTATGGAACCTGCTGCAGCAAAATTGACATTTCTAAAAAAAAAAAAAACAATGAAATTACATTTAAATTTCCAGCAATACAATACCTTTGCTGGCAGTATAATTTTTTTTTTTTTAAAGTGGCGTGGGCCTCACCGTCCCCAGTCCATACCAGGCCCTTCGGGTCTGGTATAGATTTTAAAGGGAACCTTAAAATGTAAAAAAAAAAAAATAGCGTGGGGTCCCCCTCAGAATCCATATCAGACCTTTATACAAGCACACAGCCCGGCAGGTCCACCTTCCTGGACCATACCAGGCAACATGCCCTCAACATGGGGGCCCCCCCCACCCCAAAGCACCTTGTCTCCATATTGATGGGGAGAAGGGCCTCATCCCCACAACCCTGCCTGGTGGTTGTTGGGGTCTAGGGGCAGGGGGCTTATCGGAATCTGGAAGGGGGTCCCCAGATCCTGCCCTCCCCCATGTGAATGAGTAGGGGGTACCCCTACCCATTCACCAAAAGAGTCTCAAAAAGTAATAAAAACACAGACAGTTTTTGACAATTCCGATGTAAATCCACCATCAATCACGTCGCCCGCCGCACCACCGGACCCGGAAAAAAAAAAAAAACGCTCCGCCGTCCAGTAAGGCAAACTGCCGAATGCCTGGCTTGCCATTTGACAGTTCTTATATTAGGTAAGGGCGGGCCACCTGGCAATGTCACCTGGTGGCACCGCCCCCCTTGTGACGTCACAGACTTTACCACATGCAATGATTTATGCAAATGAGTGACATTCATTTCAATACATGCGAGAAACACAGAAAAGAAGTCCCTGATTCTTTAAACGTGTCACACCACACTGAATGGTGCTGCGGCACGCATTTGCAGATGCATGGGGCTGCTATTACCAATTAATGGCACCGCTGCGCGTTTGCTAAAGGGCGGCGCTTTTCTGTATGTGTCAGGAAAACGTGCAGCTTTGCTCCCGTTCCTGACAAGTATACAAGTGACCTGAGCCTAAGGAATCATCGCATCTTTGTACAGTGCGTTTCGACATCGCAGCGCAGTGCAGCGAATAAAAATTACATACACCTGGGATAAAAAAAGAAAGCATTGCGTTTTATTGCCGCGCACATTCACGGCACACACCAGCACGTGTTATCACCCGGTATTAATGAGCCCTTCATCTTTCCCTCTCTAGGGACGAAGGTCTCTCCAATTAGCGCAGCGCCCGAAGTGTGTGCATGGCTACCGCTCAGGAATGCTTTCATGGCTTGGTTCGACGCGGAGTTGTGCCGCGTGAATAGAGTGAGGAGGGGGGACTTCCTGGACTGCGCGCTGCACACCCACAATTAGCAATTGAGCCACTTGCGTCAGGCAGACAAATTTCCAACTGTCCCCTCAGATTCACGGTTCATAGAGTGCGGAACCCCGAGCAACCGCCAAATGACGGGGCGAATGGGTCCTCTGTGACAAAGCTCCTTTGTACATAGAAAGTGGTTCGGCAAGCCAACAAACCGCCAGCGCGCCAAAACGATTAATCTCATCAGTACCCGGTACACCACTTCATGGCTTAGCAAATCAGAAGGCTACAGGCAAATGTATCTTAATGGCTACACTGCATCCTTGCAGCACCAGGGTCTCGGGTTTCCAGGGTCTCCATCTGCATGGAGTTTGTATGTTGTATGTAAAATAAAACCAAAGAATTTCCAAGCTCAACTTACCAACCAGCCTGCGACCAACCGAATTAAGCTGCCTAACAGTATGCGTTTTATTTTACATGCGTTTGCCCTTCCAGTGCTCCTTGCTGTGAAGACCAGTTATAGGTGGGGGCAGTGACCCTTTTTTTGTATTGTTGACATATTGGTCAGGCGACGCACTGACACCTTTGCTGCCATTGTGCAATGTGCTGGGTGTCCGGTGTGCTCCTGTGCCTTTAAGGAGGGTTGGGCTCCCTCCAGTCATCTGCCCTTCATCTATCCATTAGAATATATCATGTGCTCCCACTGTGGAGACTCTTCAAAGTTAGAGTTGGGGTCTGCAGGATACAGGGTGCCTTGCCGTGGCCTGCAGCTTATGCATGTATTTGCAAATGTGTGCAACTAAACCCCTGTTTTTAATGCATACTGTTAGGCAGGTTAATTCGGTTGGTCGCAGGCTGGTTGGTAAGTTGAGCTTGGAAATTCTTTGGTTTTACTTTACATGCGTTTGCCCTTCCAGTGCTCCTTGCTGTAAAGACCAGTTATAGGTGGGGGCAGTGACCTTTTTTTGTATCTAAAATCAGAAGACCACCAAGCCCCATCTGTATCTAAATCGGAAGACCACCAAGCCTCGTCTGTAGCTAAATCAGAAGACCACCAAGCCTCGTCTGTAGCTAAATCAGAAGACCACCAAGCCTCGTCTGTATCAAAATCAGAAGACCACCAAGCCTCATATGTATCAGAATCAAAAGACCACTAAGCCTCCTCTGTATCTAAAATAGAAGACCCCCAAGCCTCTTCTATATCTAAATCAGAAGACCACCAAGCCTCGTCTGTATCAAAATCAGAAGACCACCAAGCCTCATCTGTATCAGAATCAAAAGACCACCAAGCCTCATCTGTATCCAAAATAGAAGACCCCCCCAAGCCTCGTCTGTATCTAAATCGGAAGATCACCAAGCCTCATCTGTATCAAAATCAGAAGACTACCAAGCCTCATCTGTATCCAAAATAGAAGACCCCCCAAGCCTCGTCTGTATCTAAATCGGAAGATCACCAAGCCTCATCTGTATCAAAATCAGAAGACCACCAAGCCTCATCTGTATCTAAAATAGAAGACCCCCTAAGCTTCAATCATATCTAAATCAGAAGTCCACCAAGCCTCAACTGTATCAAAAACAGAAGACCACCAAGCCTCATCTGTATCTAAAATAGAAGACCCCCCCAAGCCTCGTCTGTATCTAAATCAGAAGTCCACCAAGTCTCATCTGTATCTAAAATAGAAGACCCCCCAAGCTTCGTTCATATCTAAATCAGAAGTCCACCAAGTCTCATCTGTATCTAAAATAGAAGACCCCCCAAGCTTCGTTCATATCTAAATCAGAAGTCCACCAAGCCTCAACTGTATCAAAATCAGAAGATCACCAAGCCTCATCTGTATCTAAAATAGAAGACCACCAAGCCTCATCTGTACCTAAATCAGAGGACCACCAAGTCTTAAGCCTCAAGACTCCAATATATATTTCCATTTAAAACCTTCTCAGCCATGAAATGCAGAGGGGCACCCTCCCCCCCCTTTTTTCATGTGGACGCATGGTGGAGATGAACATAAATGACTAGGCCTCTCTTAGCGAATTCCTAACAACTTCCTGGGAGTATTCCAGTCAGGCTTCATGAGGTACTTAAATGGCCTTCACCTTTAGCATGGGCATTATCCAACTTCCATCAGAGCTGCGCACCCCTTACCTGCACAGGCAGTTTTTTAGTGAAAAGTGAACTAATCCTTTAAGTGCGGTACATTTGTTCCTTTGTTATGACAGGTTCTCTTTAGGTCGGAGTCGGTAGAAGGTCAGCGATTTCATTGATGGACGCCGCTCCGGTTGGGTCTCACCCCCCCCCCCCCCCCGACTATTGGCTCTGCTGCTTATTAAAGCTTTAATGACATTTTATCCCGATGTTGGGGGAGGGGAAGGTGCCGGCCAAATAAACTTCCTCTCTCTAAATCTCGCCGTTCACCTGAGCGGAATATTTGCCGCCATGACAGCGGCGCGGTGACGGTTAATGGGGTCGAATCCAATCAGGACTGATGAGGTGTCTTCGTGCCGAGAATGAGGTTTCTTTCCGATGAAAAGTGGCGGCTTCGCACGGCCGTGGGGGGATGGAAAAGCCTGGAGGTGGCGGCGGTAAGCCCTGACGCTTGGCGCGCTGGCGGGGAAATGAGGTTTTCGATGGCACCGAGCACCAAAGGTTTCCTCTGATGTCGGAGCGAAAACATGTCCGGCGGAAAACGCGCTCTGGGAATTCGGCGCTGATGAAGTGGGGGGAGGGGTCCTCCTCAAACGTTAAAGGATGACTCCAGACAAAGAACTACATTTATTACACACTGTGAGCTTCTCACAATGTGCATTAGAAACTGCAGTACCTCAGATAGAGCCCCGCCCCATTTCCTGGCTGGAGGATGTCCAGTATCATCTAGCACTCTCCTCCTCAGCCTGACTGTCCCCGGCCCCGCCCCTTTCATTCATTGGAATTCAGTTTTGTCAATCATGGAGGCTCAGCATCACATCAGCATGTGGGTGGTGCCTATGCAGATACAGCCTTCCTAGGCAACGCCCACTCCTCCAGACTGACACCCTGATATTTGCATAACTCCACCCAAGAGTCGGCTCACTGCTTGCATCAGGACTGAGGGTCCCTGAGAGGAGTACTGAGGCCAGGGGGGCTGTGATGATTTCAGGAAGTTGTGTACCGCCCCCTGCTGGACCCTCCCACCAGCCACGATCTGCCTGCACTGCATAGAGAAGCACAGAGATCTGGTGATGATGTGACTGGGTCTAAAATAAGGTAGGTAATGAAAATGTAAAGGTTTTATTTAAAAATCAATAGTCTGTGGATGAGGAGGAAACATAGGAACCAAAGATAAAATATAGGCAGAATATTAACCATTAGTCCAGACAGTAGATGTAAGTCCTTAGTTTGCTAAAGCACCGCGTATCATAGACTGTTATTATATTAAAAATAAAATCCTTGTTTTCCCTCTTTGTTTTCATATTTTCTTGCATCTCAGTGCTGCTGATCTCCTGCAGCCTCTTAGCAGCCGCTTCCTGTCTCCATGCGCTCCGGTGACGTCACGTGTGCGGTGAAACGTGCGCTTTTAGTCTCCATTAGAAGCCCGAGTAACAGGGTGACACCAACACAGTTCAGAGACAGGGACAGAGCGTTGTCACCAGGCCCAGGACGGGGGGGGGGGGGGGGTCTCAGGAGGAGCGGGTGGGGAAGCAGAGCATAAGCATTGTTCTGGGAGGGGAGTTTTTTTTTTTTTGGGGGGGGGGGGTGCTAGGAGTGGTGATTCGGGTGAATTTGTGCTTGGATGGGGGATTTGGGGGATTTTGTGCTAGAAAATTGTGATATGGTAGATGGGGGGTTGAGGGAAACAGGGGGTGAGCATTGTTCTAGGAGGGGAGATTTGGGGGGGGGGGGGTGCTAGGGGTGGTAATTTGCAGTGGCGGCTGGTGCTTAAAATTTTTTTGGGGGGGGGGCACAAAAACTGAAAAATACTGAAACCCCCCATCAATTGCAGCCTCACTTGTGCCCGTTATATGCAGCCATGTGTGCCCATCAAACACAGCCACTGTGCCCACCGACCCTCCCCACTCGCGTGGCTCGCACAGAAAAAAAGTACCACCCCCTCCCGCCCCCGCCATAACAATCCATGTGTCCGGTGTCCTGAAAGGGTCCGGGCGCATGGATGGGGGGCGGAGCCCGTGTGCCCACAGTGCACAGGCCGCCACTGGTAATTTGGGTGGATTTGTGCTTGGAGGGGAAATTTGTGCCAGAAAGGTGATATGGTAGATGGGGAGGGGATTCATGCTAGGAGGGGAAATTTGGGGGGTAGGATTTGTGCTGGGGGAGGGGGGCATGGGGGAGATCTGTGCTGGGAGGGGAAATTTGAGGGGAAGGAGGATTTTTTTCTGGCGGGGTGTGCTGGGGTGATTCGGGGAGAGAGAAGATTTGAGCTGGAGGGGGGTGGGGCAAAGAAGGGGAATTTCAGCATGGGGGGTAGATTTGTACTGGTAGAGTGGGAAGCATACAGGTTAGTGCTCGATTTTTATTTTTGGGGGGATTTTTGCTGACACATAATGCTCATACATCTTGGGGGGGGGGCAGTTTGGCACGTTTGCCCTGGGGCTGTAGACGACGTTGTCCTGGCACTGGTTGTCACCCCATAACAGGAAGTGCCTCACCAAGGACCTCCGTGGCGGGATCACATTATGGTGTATATACAGATATACGGCACAGACAGCAGAGATCTGAAAATGGAACCAAAAAAAAAATATCTTTCAGGAGAAGATTCCGGCAATGTATGGAGAGAACGCCGGATCCTCTGCCTTTCCCACACCGGAAATTCCGTCCAGAAAAAAACAGACTCCTTCCAAGTGGGGGGCAGGGCTCTCCGATCATCATCCCTCCGATTCCCAGGACGGCGGTGACCCCCCCGGATGCGGCCGGATGGACGAGGTTTACTGGCTGCAGCTTTCCAGGAAATCTGGACCCGCCGGGCCGGGGATGAAAGGATCAGTTCTGGCTCAACATTGATAGAAGAAGCCTTTCCTGGGGACAGCGCCTGTGAGTGGGAGTGACATCAGAATGAACCGGCTGCAGAGGGGAACAATCTGAGGAGGGTCAAAGGGGAACTCCGGACAGCCGCCACAGTTCAGAGATAGGCAACATGAAAAAAACAAAAAAACAAAAAACAGCTTAAAGCGGAGTTCCAATTAGAAAAAAAAAAAAAAAAGAAGAAGTCAGCAGCTACAAATACTACAAATACTGCAGATTCTGACTTTTAATATTCGGACACTTACCTGTCCCGGGGTCCAGCGATGGGGTGGAAGGAAGCCCCGCTCATCTCCTCCTCCTCTCTGCGGCGCTGACATTGTCACTGTGGGCGCCCGGCTGTGGCTTCACAGCCGGGCATGCATTGCGCATGTGCAAGCCGCACTGTGACTGGCCGGGCAATCATCTGGGACCTGTGACGTGTGCCAGATGATTTCCAAGAGGGAGGGGGGAGAGGTGAACTTCCTTCCGGTGCTGTGGTGCCCCAGGAGGAAGTGGGAGCTGGGACCTTCTAAAAAGAGGGAATCCGCCCCCCCCCCTAAAAAAATGACATGCCGAATGTGGCATGTCAGGGGGGTCACCTTCACATAAAGCGGAAGTTCCGTTTCTGGGTGGAGCTCCGCTTTAACTTTTTTGTCTTTGGATGACCCGACTAAGATAGAACATTAACTATAGTGAAGGATCCTTTCTCCCTTCCCCCAACCATTGTCTGTACACCCTTCTGCCATGTGATGGCGCTACAATGAACACCCCACAGAGAGGGGCAGGAATAGTTTTCACCCCAGTGTTGTGGTATGGCTGCATCAGTCTATCGAATGAATATTAAATGTATTGGATATGATAAATATACAAATTACATTATATATATATATATATATATATATATATATATATATATATATATATATATATATATATATATATATATATATACACACACACACACACACAGTATCTCACAAAAGTAAGTACACCCCTCAGTCACATTTCTGTAAATCTTTTCTATCTTTTCTATCTTTTCATGTGACAACACTGGTGGATTTTACTTCCTCTTTGTTTCCCTGCAAAGGTAAAGCATAATGGACTACTATGCATCGCATCGCATCGTAGCCCATTATGTGTCACTTACCTGACACAGGAGCCTGAGATGTCACCGCTTTCCCTTCTTCCACGAAGCGTCCATCTTCTTTCCGGGTATCGCGGCTCCGGCGATGTGATTGGCCGGAGCCACGATAACGTCACTCCTGCGCATGTGCGCTTGTGCCACCACTAACGGCATGATCGCCGTTAGAAACGGCACGCTCAGTAAACATCGTTGGCTGTCTTTTGGAATTATCTCCTAAACCGTGTAGGTTTAGGAGATATTTCTTGCACCTACAGGTAAGCCTTAATCTAGGCTTACCTGTAGGTAAAAGTGGTCTGTAAGGGTTTACAACAACTTTAACCCTCTTGGGCATGGAGGTCACCAGAGCTTCACAGGTTGGCACTGGAGTCCTCTTCCCCTCCTCCATGATGACATCACGGAGCTGGTGGATGTTAGAGACCTTGCGCTCCTCCACCTTCCGTTTGAGGATGCCCCACAGACGATCAATAGGGTTTAGGTCTGGAGACATGCTTGGCCAGTCCATTACCTTTACCCTCAGCTTCTTTAGTAAGGCAGTGGTGGTCTTGGAGGTGTGTTTGGGGTCGGCGCAGCAGGCGCTGTCCAGCCTGACCCGCCCAGTGAACAGAGAATACCCAGAGCGAAGCTTCATCCTGGGATGGGGGTCAGGAGGAGGCAGGAAAGAGGAAGAGTGGGAGTGGGCCAAGACGCTGCACCATGGGCCTTTGGGTGGTACTTGCCCCCCTGGACCAAAAGTTGCCCCTGATTGTATGTGATGGAAAATGTGAAAACAAGTAATAAAACAAGATTGCAGTGGTGGTTGAAGACGTAGACAGAGTCTCGGGCGGTCTGGTCATGTGACGCGGACTGTAGGGCGCTGCATTGTGCCGCCATGTACGGCTCCATTCAGACAAACAATGGCTGACATCAGCCGCTCACAGACTCCTTATATTCTGAGGACAAGGCCCCTTGTAGATGTTCCGCAGACACAGGTCGGTGTTTGTCTGTTTGTCAGACCTCTCACATCAGAGGTCAGACTGACTGACAACAAAGCTGCCATTATTCCCGGACGGGGTGCAGCGATCACTTCAGCGCAGTCAGATAGCCGGTCCTAAGATGGCATAAAATGGGGACAAAATGCCTGAAATCTCCCATCATTGTCTCCGTACAAGAAGTCAGAGCAACAGCTAAGTGTCATAGATCCAAAGAGAGAGTCCTAGGAACAGCCAACACGTGTGCGGGGTTCACCGGTCTTCTTCATCAGGGCTGAGGATCCGTTCAGATACATGTGAGCACGTTTGCACTGGTATGTCAGCCCATTCAATTCAATGCACTGCCCTACCTGTGAGCCCAGGGGAAAGAAGTCCCTGACCCCATTTTTTTGTAAATTGAGCCACACTGAGCCGCATGGTGCTGAGGTACTATGTGGTGTGATGCGCGCAAACACGCACTGTGGGTGCCAGTGCATGGGGCTGCCATTAACTAATAGCACCCCCCCCACACCATGCGTCTACTACCAAGCCTAAAGAGTGCTTCATCATCATTTGTGAGCAGGGGGGTGAGTCTCCCCAACGGGGACAGAGAGGATGGGTCTCCCCAATTGGGACACAGAGAGCATGGGTCTCCCCAATGGGGACACATACAGGATAGGTCTTCCCAATGGGGACACAGAGAGGATGGGTCTCCCCAATGGGGACACAGAGAGGATAGTTCTTCCCAATGGGGACACAGAGAGCATGGGTCTCCCCAATGGGGACAAAGAGGAGATGGGTCTCCCCAATGGGCACACATACAGGATGGGTCTTCCCAATGGGGACACAGAGAGCATGGGTCTCCCCAATGGAGACACAGAGAGCATGGGTCTCCCCAATGGGGACACAGAGAGCATGGGTCTCCCCAATGGGGACACAGAGAGCATGGGTCTCCCCAATGGGGACACAGAGAGCATGGGTCTCCCCAATGGGCACACATACAGGATGGGTCTCCCCAATGGAGACACAGAGAGCATGGGTCTCCCCAATGGGGACACAGAGAGCATGGGTCTCCCCAATGGGGACACAGAGAGCATGGGTCTCCCCAATGGGGACACAGAGAGCATGGGTCTCCCCAATGGGCACACATACAGGATAGGTCTTCCCAATGGGGACACAGAGAGCATGGGTCTCCCCAATGGGGACAAAGAGGGGATGGGTCTCCCCAATGGGCACACATACAGGATGGGTCTTCCCAATGGGGACACAGAGTGCATGGGTCTCCCCAATGGAGACACAGAGAGCATGGGCCTCCCCAATGGGGACACAGAGAGCATGGGCCTCCCCAATGGGGACACAGAGAGCATGGGCCTCCCCAATGGGGACACAGAGAGCATGGGCCTCCCCAATGGGGACACAGAGAGCATGGGCCTCCCCAATGGGGACACAGAGAGCATGGGTCTCCCCAATGGGTACACAGAGAGCATGGGTCTCCCCAATGGGGACACAGAGAGCATGGGTCTACCCAATGGGGACACAGAGAGCATGGGTCTACCCAATGGGGACACAGAGAGCATGGGTCTCCCCAATGGGGACACATACAGGATAGGTCTTCCCAATGGGGACACAGAGAGCATGGGTCTCCCCAATGGGGACAAAGAGGGGATGGGTCTCCCCAATGGGCACACATACAGGATGGGTCTTCCCAATGGGGACACAGAGAGCATGGGTCTCCCCAATGTTGACACAGAGCATGGGTCTCCCCAATGGGGACACAGAGAGCATGGGTCTCCCCAATGGGGACACAGAGAGCATGGGTCTTCCCAATGGGGACACAGAGAGCATGGGTCTCCCCAATGGAGACACAGAGAGCATGGGTCTCCCCAATGGGGACACAGAGAGCATGGGTCTCCCCAATGGGGACACAGAGAGCATGGGTCTCCCCAATGGGCACACATACAGGATGGGTCTCCCCAATGGAGACACAGAGAGCATGGGTCTCCCCAATGGGGACACAGAGAGCATGGGTCTCCCCAATGGGGACACAGAGAGCATGGGTCTCCCCAATGGGGACACAGAGAGGATGGGTCTCCCCAATGGGGACACAGAGCATGGGTCTCCCCAATGGGGACACAGAGCATGGGTCTCCCCAATGGGGACACAGAGAGCATGGGTCTCCCCAATGGGCACACATACAGGATAGGTCTTCCCAATGGGGACACAGAGAGCATGGGTCTCCCCAATGGGGACAAAGAGGGGATGGGTCTCCCCAATGGGCACACATACAGGATGGGTCTTCCCAATGGGGACACAGAGTGCATGGGTCTCCCCAATGGAGACACAGAGAGCATGGGCCTCCCCAATGGGGACACAGAGAGCATGGGCCTCCCCAATGGGGACACAGAGAGCATGGGCCTCCCCAATGGGGACACAGAGAGCATGGGCCTCCCCAATGGGGACACAGAAAGCATGGGCCTCCCCAATGGGGACACAGAAAGCATGGGCCTCCCCAATGGGGACACAGAGAGCATGGGCCTCCCCAATGGGGACACAGAGAGCATGGGTCTCCCCAATGGGGACACAGAGAGCATGGGTCTCCCCAATGGGGACACAGAGAGCATGGGTCTCCCCAATGGGACACAGAGAGCATGGGTCTCCCCAATGGGGACACAGAGAGCATGGGTCTCCCCAATGGGGACACAGAGAGCATGGGTCTCCCCAATGGGGACACAGAGAGCATGGGTCTCCCCAATGGGGACACAGAGAGCATGGGTCTCCCCAATGGGGACACATACAGGATAGGTCTTCCCAATGGGGACACAGAGAGCATGGGTCTCCCCAATGGGGACAAAGAGGGGATGGGTCTCCCCAATGGGCACACATACAGGATGGGTCTTCCCAATGGGGACACAGAGAGCATGGGTCTCCCCAATGTTGACACAGAGCATGGGTCTCCCCAATGGGGACACAGAGAGCATGGGTCTCCCCAATGGGGACACAGAGAGCATGGGTCTCCCCAATGGGGACACAGAGAGCATGGGTCTCCCCAATGGGGACACAGAGCATGGGTCTCCCCAATAGGGACACAGAGAGCATGGGTCTCCTCAATGGGGACAAAGAGGGGATGGGTCTCCCCAATAGGGACACAGAGAGCATGGGTCTCCCCAATGGGGACACAGAGAGGATGGGTCTCCCCAATGGGACACAGAGAGGATGGGTCTCCCCAATGGGACACAGAGAGGATGGGTCTCCCCAATGGGACACATACAGGATAGGTCTCCCCAATGGGGACACATACAGGATAGGTCTTCCCAATGGGGACACATACAGGATAGGTCTTCCCAATGGGGACACATACAGGATAGGTCTTCCCAATGGGGACACAGAGAGGATGGGTCTCCCCAATGGGGACACATACAGGATAGGTCTTCCCAATGGGGACACAGAGAGCATGGGTCTCCCCAATGGAGACACAGAGAGCATGGGTCTCCCCAATGGGGACACAGAGAGCATGGGTCTCCCCAATGGGGACACAGAGAGCATGGGTCTCCCCAATGGGGACACAGAGAGCATGGGTCTCCCCAATGGGGACACAGAGAGCATGGGTCTCCCCAATGGGGACACAGAGAGCATGGGTCTCCCCAATGGGGACACAGAGAGCATGGGTCTCCCCAAATGGGGACACAGAGAGGATGGGTCTCCCCAATGGGGACACAGAGAGGATGGGTCTCCCCAATGGGGACACAGAGAGGATGGGTCTCCCCAATGGGGGACACAGAGAGGATGGGTCTCCCCAATTGGGACACAGAGAGGATGGGTCTCCCCAATGGGGACACATACAGGATGGGTCTCTTCCTCTATTTGGGACATAGAGAATAAATCTCCCCAACAGAGACAAAAAGAGGACGAGTCTCCTCAGTGGGGGTAGAGAGGATGAATCTACCCAATGGGGACACAGAGGAAAATTCTCACCAATGGGGACACAAAAAGGATGACCCCTCCCCAACAGGGACACAGAGGGGGTGAATCTCCTTAGGGGGGGGGACAAGGGTGGCATTTAAAGACTAACAAACCCTTCCCTACTCCACCCAAACTGAGAAAAAAAATTAAAAAAAGTTGCCTTTAATGTGTTTAAGGCTGCAAAGAGCTTTAAAAGAGAACCTGTCACTAACTTAAAATGCTGGTAAAAGCACAAAAAAATCAAAGTATTAGAAATGCTTGCAGTGCTTTTTCTTTAGATGTCTTATTTTTATTCACTTCCCATGTGCCTTGGACTCCTCCAGGAAGAGTCCGTTTCCTAGCACAGCCCCCTCCCTTCTTGTATGTCATAGTCCTCTCCTCTCCTGAGAGTGTCCAATTACTGTCTGTGCTGGCCCAGCTCCTCTGCCCTTCCCCCCACCTCCATGTAGCTGCTGGTGCAGGCATAAAGGAAGGGGAATTCTATAGAGTGCCTGCTGATATCACATCCAAGATGGCGGCACCCAGCAGCAGTCTCAGGGCTTTTGTATGTGAACAAAAAGGTGGCTTTTGTAGATGAATAACATCAATAAAACGCGCAATAAATGCCCCATATAATATTATAGGAAGATTGTCTGAAATAATTGGGCTTGCAACATGGTCTCTTTATTGGCCCATGTACTTCTTTGCAATGCGTGTTAACATGCGTCATTTGCAATGGGCCACCTTAACACAACGCACATTAGCACGCACTGTACCCTAACGCTTAAAAGAAAAAAAAAAAACGGAACATGATTCTTTATTAGCGCAACGCACTACCGTGTTGAGGTGCACTAAAAAAGCCAACTGCGTTGCCTTTCTACATTGGGCGCCATTGGGAATTAATTGCTCCGCAATGCATCAGCCCGCAATGAGAAGAAAGAAACGCAAAGATACGTAAGAAAGCACGTGTGTCTTTTCTTTACTCTTTTGTGCATTTTTTTAATTTTTGATCACGTTGCATTTTTTTTTTTTTAATGAACGCAAAACACCCGGAGGCGTTCTGCAAATTCATTTAATAAACGCCATTCTGCAGACTGGAATCCTTTCGCCAGTTTTGCGTATTTATTCCCAAAGAAAAAAAATAAAATCCAAATTGACCGTTCTTCCTATAGATTGCTCTGCATTCCCGGCACGTTAATGACCGAGCACTCAGCTGCTGGAGCGTGACACAAATAAAAGGCGATCTAGTTTCAGCGCTAATCCATGCGACCTTGTATAAACCGCGTTTATCTCGCATGGCCTCCGGCGGAGTAATTAAATTGTAATCTATTTCAGGCAGGTATGCATTGTGCGTCTCAGCAGCTGTCCTGCTTATCTAAGACCGCTTCACCTGCCGCTTATAGCCAATAAAAACGTCTTCCTACGTTCCAAGAATCACGCGACGCTCGTAGGTGAGGTCACGGCGCAGAATTTCAACCGAGGGCTATTACACGGAAAAGGACAAAGGTCAACATCTTCCCGAAATTGTCACTTCCTGGACCGACGCAGAGGGATACAAATTGAATTAACCTGAAAGTTTGATACAAAAAAAAAAGTCAATTTATTTTCTAGTGAAATGGTAAATATAGAGCCTGAAGTGCGCCGCCCTGAAATGGGATAGGCTGCATTCTCAGTGATGTCATCCCTCTCAAGTGATTGGATAGGCTGCATTCTCAGTGATGTCACCGCTCTCTAGTGAGTGGATAGGCTGCATTCTCAGTGATGTCACCGCTCTCTAGTGAGTGGATAGGCTGCATTCTCAGTGATGTCATCGCTCTCTAGTGAATGGATAGGCTGCATGCTCAGTGATGTCATCACTCTCTAGTGATTGGTTGCATTCTCAGTGATGTCACCGCTCTCTAGTGATTGGATAGGCTGCATTCTCAGTGATGTCACCGCTCTCTAGTGAATGGATAGGCTGCATTCTCAGTGATGTCATCGCTCTCTAGTGAATGGATAGGCTGCATTCTCAGTGATGTCATCGCTCTCTAGTGAATGGATAGGCTGCATTCTCAGTGATGTCATTGCTCTCTAGTGATTGGATAGGCTGCATTCTCAGTGATGTCACCGCTCTCTAGTGATTGGATAAGCTGCATTCTCAGTGATGTCATCACTCTCTAGTGACTGGTTGCATTCTCAGTGATGTCACTGTTCTCTAGTGAATGGATAGGCTGCATTCTCAGTGATGTCACCACTCTCTAGTGAATGGATAGGCTGCATTCTCAGTGATGTCACCGCTCTCTAGTGAATGGATAGGCTGCATTCTCAGTGATGTCACTGTTCTCTAGTGAATGGATAGGCTGCATTCTCGGTGATGTAACCAAGGCCGTCTTTAATATTGATTGTGCCTTGGCAAACATTTTCTTGGGGCCCCCATCGCCCCCCCATGCAATTTCGCTCTCCACCTGCTCTGAGACATACAATAAATAGCAGCTAGACTCAAAATCAGTTTACTGTATTAGATCAGGCAGCGATTGGTTGCAGCGTATCATTACCACTTACTGACTGGTTGCTAGAGGTTACAGCACATGATTTCTGCTTGTTGATTGGTTGCTAGAGATTACTGTACAGTAATACTGCTCACTGATTGGTTGCTAGAGGTTACAACACATCATCTCCTCACTGCCGTCACATCATGGACTGGGGTGGTGAGGGGACCCATAAATAGACAGAAAACTCCTAGGGATCCTAGGACTCCGGGGATCAGTGGCAGTGTTGGGGGGAGGGGAGGGTGTGATCAATGGCAATGCCGATTTTTTTTACTGACTACCAATATAAAGAGGAGTTTCAACACTGTCCACCAATGTAATAGGGGTTTACACTGACCACTAATGTAATAGGAGTTTACACTGACCACCAATGTAATAGGGGTTTACACTGACCACCAATGTAATAGAAGCATTCACAGGAACCACCAATGTAAGGATGGATTTACACTGACCACCAATGTAAGGGGAACATTCACACTGACCACTAGTGTAAATGAAAGGATTCTACACCAAGCCCCAATGTAATGAGAAGATTTACACTGACCACCAATGTAACTAAGACACTTAGCCTGCGTTCACATTTGTGTGTGTCCAGAACGCATGCAAAATCACTTTTCTGACACCACAGAAACGTTCCGCCCTTTAGCAGATACACAGCAGTGCCATCAATTGTTAATGACACCCTCACACATCTGCTGACATGTGCCTTGGCACCGTGTACACAACAATAGGGCAGAGCTGGGCAGCATTAGTACCAGCACTTCACACAGAGAGATTGGGACACAGCACAGGACTAAAACTTCAAGAAACAAGGGAATTTAAACCAGGATAGTTGTCAAGTATGAGGCAGCTGCTTTGGGCCCCACAACAATGACAGGGCCCAGGGCAGCTGCCCCTTTTGCCCTGCCTTAAAGACGGCCCTGGATGTAACTGACTTTTAGTAAACACTTTAGTAACACGACTATCCTAACTTTGCTGCAACTTTAAGAAAAACCAATGACATCACAATCCTGATCGGAGTTAGGGATTGGTGGCGGCACCTCGCTGTAGACCGGACCCTAGAGAGGAATTAGAGGAGAAGAAGCCATATTTTCCTACATGGAGGATAAATCCTTTAAGTACAGAGTGTAGACGCCAGGCCCCAGCAATGGCTCCTGGAAACCCAGCTGGAAAATCAATGATTTATCACAGATGCACACGCTCCGTCCCGGGTATTGACACTGATCTGACACTCCCTGTAACAGTCGATCAGCTTTGGTGAGGAAAGTAAAGATAGAATCTTCAGACTCTCATAGAGAGAACTCCGATGACTCCTCACTTTTCATATCCGGCCAGAGATGAACTCTTCACACAATATATCACAATTCCAGCCACTGCACACAATGCGGTTCTCTCTAAAAGTGGAATTTTAAAGTGACCTTTTCAAGTTTAAAAAAAAAAACCCTCCCCCCCTGACGGTTCTCTATAATAGAAGAGTCATAATGCTCAGCTCTCCGGCGGCTCATGTTTCCACCCTTCCCACAGTTCCAGCACTGCAGCCTCCATAGGACTCTATGGACTCATTTACACCAGATGCAGTCAAACGCAGTACAAACGCATATGCAAGAAAAATTATTGGATTGCAATGAGCCTAGTTTACACCCATGCAGTGTTTTCACTAAAAACTATGGGGTGTGTATGAGGATGCTTTAACATTCTTTCTTTTATTATTTTTATTTTATATCATTTGTTTAGATTTTATTAATTTTTTTATGTTATTGCTATCATAAGACAAAACAAAACTCCTATTTTATAGCATGGGGAGGTGACGGGTCCTCTTTATGGAGACATTGGGGGTCTATGAGGCCCCCAATGTCTCCACTGCCCTCCAATGTAGTTATGGGTACCCTCATGTAAGGGGGGGGGGGACCCTCATGTAAGGGGGGGGCGACGACCCTCCTTGATAGTACCTCTCACATAAAGGGGGATCCTGATGGGAACCCCCACAAAGGGAACCTTTATGTAACGGGGACACACCCTGAGGGTGACCCTTTTGTAAGGGGAGACCCTGATGGGGACTATCATAAAGGGGAAACCCTAATGGGAACCCTCCCTGATTAAGACCCACATGTAAAGGGGGGACCCTCCTTGATGGGGACCCTCATGTAAGGGGGGGCCCTCCCTGATTAAGACCCACATATAAAGGGGGGGGACCCTCCCTGATGGGGACCCTCATGTAAGGGGGGGCCCTCCCTCCCTGATTAAGACCCACATATAAAGGGGGGGGACCCTCCCTGATGGGGATCCTCATGTAAGGGGGGGGCCCTCCCTGATGGTACCTCTCACATAAAGGGGGATCCTAATGGGAACCCCCTCAAAGGGGGGGTCCTCACGTAATAGGGGACCCTGATGGGAACCTTTACATAAGGAGAGACCTTCACTGATGGAGACCTTTATGTAAAGGGAGAACCTGATGGAGACTCTCACATAAGGGAGACCATGATGGGAACCCTCCTTGGTGGGGACCTAGATGCAAAACTCACATTAGTTGAGGAGGGGAACCCTTATGTAGTGTGGGGGGGGGGGACTCTCTTGTAAGGGTGGACTCTCTTGCTGAGTTCACACATAAGGGGGAAATACCAACATAAGGGGGGACTTTGATGACAACGAGAATGAAGAACAATGGAGCCTTGAGGTAATTTACGAATGCTGACGACGCAGTTTCAATCTTCTTGTAACCAAGATGCAAGTACAACAAAAGGCAGAGGGTGTGGAATGAAGAAATGTGATGACTGTACAGCCAGCCGGTCATACTACATCTAAGAGAGCCACATTTCCTAGACTGTGACGTTACATGAACTGACCCCGGGATAATCCCACCCCTTTTATGAACCTCAAATCAGTGGGTGGCCTGGATCATGAGCCAAGGCTTATGCCAGGTTGGGTAGTGATTCTAGTTCCCCTCCAAGATCAGCAGATGACCTGTAGTCTGTGCTGGATGGTGCTTTGTTCCTACTCTGAGATCAATGGGTGACCGGGTTGGGACTTGTAGTCCATGCTAGATAGTGCTCCAATTCTCCCCCAAGATCAGCAGGTGACCTGGCTGGGACCTGTAGTCTATGCTGGATATTGTTCCAATCCTCTAAGATCAGCAGGTGACCTATGCTGGATAGTGCTCTGGACCTGCACTGAGATTAATGGGTGACTTGACTGGGACCTGTGGTATATGATCTGGTCCTACTCTGAGATCAATGGGTTTCCTGGTTGGGACCTGTGGCCGATGCTGCTTAGTGCTTTTGACCTCCTTGAAGATCAGCCGGTGTCCTTATTAAGACCTGTGGCCGATGCTGGAGAGTGCTTTGGACCACCTTGAAGATCAGCCGGTGTCTTTATTAAGACCTGTGGCCGATGCTGGAGAGTGCTTTGGACCACCTTGAAGATCAGCCGGTGTCCTCATTAAGACCTGTGGCCTTTCCTGGATGGTGCTCTGGTCCTCCCCTGAGATTAGCAGGTGATCTGAAAATAGCAATCTAATCCTGAACAGGGGTTCTAACCCTTCTACACTATTCAAAACTAAAAAGGTTTAGGCTGTTGATACATTTTATGGTAGAGCCATGGCTTCTCGTCTTTCCTCTTAGTCCCCCTGCAAAGTCCCACAAATACCTGCTGACCTGACAGTGAGGTGCAACTAATGCTGCTTCTTTTGATGGGATGGCAACAATGCTGCACTGCTACTGAATTCAGAGGCAGAGTTGCCACTCTCTTGTGGGCGGTGCCTGCTTGAACTGCGGTGGGATGTGAAGATGTTGCAGGGGGCGTGGCTATCAGCCTTTGGTTGGTCATCAGCTACTGTCCGCACCTAGTCCCGCCCACTGCTTTCTTGACGGACGGCATTGACTCTGTTGCTGAATCTCTCCCACTGTGAGCTGCAGTGTCTGGGTGGGGGAGCGTGTGAGACAAAAGGGAAGGAGAAAAAGTAAAGGAAGATTTTAGTGCAGGAGGATTGTGGAACATAAAGTAACCAGATCTGGTGTATGTATAGCGTGTCATACGGGAGCCTTTACTTGTACTTTATCTGAAGTTCATGGCGCCTTTATGGTCAGTAACCAATTATTTCTGCTTTCTATCAGACAGATGTTGGAGCGGAGGAATGGAAGTTTCGCTCAGAAGTCTCCTCAGTGTTTTCTTCACAGAGGTCCCTTGAGATGACCCCGAATGAATTTCCGAAGAGCAAATAATATTATAAGCAGCTGCTAAGTCAGGCTGATTGCAGAGCTGAAGTCATGAATGGCCCCCAGTGTGTGTGGAATTCACTGGCCTCTGATGTCCTGCACATTCTCCGCATGTCGTCATGGGTCGCAGGGTCAGAAAATCGCAGTGGAGTACAATGGAAGTCTGTTCTACACACCCATTGTGGCTCCGGACTCGCCAACCTACGGCCAAAGTCCTACAACCCAGTCCACCATGGATCGTATTCTACGCCCGACCCATCTGCATCCCATGCTTCAGATAACTGTAAAGAGTATGGCGGGGCAATAAAAGAAACATTCAGTACATCTGTGAGACGCATGTAAATATTTCCTATATTTTGTCACTTTAAAGACCCTGCATAGAAGGCTGCATATACACATCAGTGGGTGGCCGGAGTTCCTAAGCTGAGTACATGCACACCGCGCACTCCCAGAGATGTCAAAGACAAGGCTGGGTCTCTAGTACTGATCTACAGCCGGTGGAACCAGATCCTGATCATGTGACCACTATGACAGCCAATCATATTGGTCATGTGATACCCATGGGGTGTCAGCAGTATCCCCCCCGTGGTGTGGTTTCAGTATTATCCTGCCTGTGGGGAGTTAGCAGTATTCCCTCCGTGGGCTGTCAGCAGTATCGCGCCTGGGTGATGGGGGTTAGTGTCAGCAGTATCCCGCCTGTAGTGGGGGTGTCAGCAGTATCCTGCCGGGGGGGGGGGTGCAGTATCCCGCCTGTAAGAGGGGGGTGTGTGTGTGTGTGGGGGGGGGGTGTCAGCAGTATCCCGCCTGTAAGAGGGGGGTGTGTGTGTGGGGGGGGGGTGTCAGCAGTATCCCGCCTGTAGGGGGGGTGTAGGGGGGTGATCAACAGTTTCCCGCCTGTAGGGGGGGTGTCAGCAGTATCCAGCATGTGGGGGGGGTGTCAGCAGTATCCCGCCTGTAGGGGGGGTGTCAGCAGTATCCCGCCTGGGGGGTGTGTGTGTAGGGGGGGTGTCAGCAGTTTCCCGCCTGTAGGGGGGGTGTCAGCAGTATTCTGCCAAGGGGGGGGTGTCAGCAGTACCCCGCCTGTAGGGGGGGTGATCAACAGTTTCCCGCCTGTAGGGGGGTGTCAGCAGTATCCTGCCGGGGGGGGGTTCAGCAGTATCCTGCCTGTAAGGGGGGTGTGTGGGGGGGGTGTCAGCAGTATCCAGCATGTAGGGAGGGTGTCAGCAGTATCCCGCCTGTGGGGGTGTGTGTGTGGGGGGGGGTCCCGGGGGGGGGGGGGGGGAAGGGGGTGTCCTGCTTCTTCACTACATACAAAGTACATGAAGAGGAAACTTCACCATCCAAACCAACGCTCCCCTCCCCCGCTGCTTCAAATTGTTACTACGTATCAAACTTTATTCATCATCCGCAGACGGGATATTTTGCAACATGAAAAAGGTTTCACAATCTCAACGATTCGGTTTTGCAGAGCCAAGAATACATTTGTGACCAAAAAAAAATGATATTTTAGCAATAGGCGGAGCCTTAGGGTTGGGGTACAGGAGCCCCTCAGTGGGGCCTTTAGGGGTCCAATCACATCTTTGCACATCTTATCAATGCATTTCTGGGATGCATTTTGTATGTGATATGCAGGAGCTTGATGGAAACAGCGGCAAAAATCAGCAAAAAAAAAATGGCACTGCACTCTTACTGCCCCTTAGGCAGCTGCCTCATGTGTCTAGCAGCCGTATACAAGAGGGTTGTGGCAATGCCCATGGGCTGATGCTCGTCCCCACAAACACAAAGACGCACACACTCTGTGTACAGTATGTTGCAGTGTGGAATGTCGCCCCAACGCATTGTACAATAGTAGAACCCAATGCAACGCAAAGCGTTCCCGCACGTATTTTCATTGGTTGCAGTGCATTGGCTGCCCTTTCCCGTTAACGCATGTGTAATAACGCGTCGCCACAGAACCGTGTGTATGGGTCCTAAGGCTGCGCTCACACTTCGCATATTGGGAACCCGTGCAAAATCGCGTGCTTTCCTGACACGTGCAAACGCACAACAATACCAGACGCCATTAACACTTAATGAAGTCATTAATTCAATAATGACACCCCCATACAATTGCTGACACGCACTTTCTTTGCGCACACGCCAAAATGCACCGAGCAACAGCGCCATGCGTTTCGGTGCGGCGCAATTTTGCAAAAGAAACAGGGACTTCTTTTACACGTTCCATTGAAATGAATGAGCTTCCCTACACGTGACGCATGGGAATGCACAGCAAACATGTGTGTGCGCTCCGTCGCGCTCCGTCACGCCTGCGTGGTGTGGGCGGAGCCTTCGCGGGGCCGTTGTACATTTTGTGTCACCCAATCCCCGGGGGTGAGTCTCTCCAGAGCGCAGCTACGCCCATCGACAACGGCGATTCTCTGCATCATAAGAGAAGAGATCGATATCGCCCGGAATGAAACAATCATTACCGACAATTTGCAATAAAAGTGGGTGTGGCTATGTATGCATTTATATGGTGGGTGGGGCAGTTAATGAAGTGGGCGTGGCTAAAACCCGGAGATAACTTGGCCTGAAGGCACATCACATGTCAGTCCTGATTGTTAAACCTGAACTGTCATCTGACATTATGTAACATTTCTAACTAGAAACAATGTATCAATGTATCCGCCGCAATCTACAGAATCACACCAGGAAATGGAAGTAAAAAGGCAAACTTTTTTTTTCTTTGTGTTTTTTCTTTGTGTTGAATAGAGTGCAGAGGGATTAGACCCCCTGTCAATTTTTTTTGCAGTCTGTGCCCCCCCCCCCTCCCCCTCTCGATTTGTATTGTTTACTATTATCATTGAAAGTGAAAGAGAATCAACAGAACAGGAATAGAGGGGGAATCATCCAATGGGGACACTAGTTCACTTTGGAGGGATTTCCTCTCACTCTCTGCTTTGTCTTTGGGACAGGAAGTGAAGAGAAATCTCCCCAATAAAATTGATGAAGAAATTCGATTTTTTACATTTTTTTATTGGAGAGGTTTTATAACAGAATGTAAAGTTTTTTTTTTTTTTTTTTCAAAATTGGCGGTCTTTTTTTGTTTATAAAAAAAAAAAAAGGCGGGGGGGGAATTAAAGATTTTTTTTCCCCAATTATTTTGATTACAGTGGGGAGGAATTAGAACCTCTGTTTGGTTTTTATTGCAGTCTGTGATCCTGCTGGGGAGATTCACGCTCTCTATTGGTCCATGATGACTATTATCACAAGCAATGGGAAAATCCAAAAAACAGGAAAAAGAGGGGAAAATCTTCCAATGGGGTCCCTCTAATAACATTGGAGGCCCCTTTCACATGATAAGCCAGATCGGATCCATCTGTCCATTTTTTTAGGTGGATCCATCGCTCGATCGGTCAAACCCCCAACCCCCTCGTCACTTGGTCGATCACCCATCAGCCCGGTACTTACCCCACCCAGGCCGCTTACCCCACCCTGCACTTACCACCCTCCCCCCATCGGTCAGTCAAACCCCCAACCCCCCAGTCACTCGGTCAATCACCCATCAGCCCTGTACTTACCCCACCCAGGCCGCTTCGGCGGCTTCCCCCTGCGTCTCCTCCTCGGCGCCTCCCTTCCCCCTTGCTCCCGGCCAATACGGTCGCTTCTCCTCTTGGACAGTCGGGTCTTAGGACCCGTTTCTTGATTGGCCGAGAGAAGAAGCAGGAAGAACATAACGAAACTGAATTAGCTAATGTCACACAAGTGGGTGGGCTCGGGGGCACAGTGCACTGATCCCGAGTCCATCCTTTTTTGAAGCCAATTAGAGCCTCAGGATCTAATCACGTGCTTCGAAAAAAAAAGAAAACCCCATTGAAATCCATGCGTCCGGCGCCTGCATGTAAATTAGGGGGCCGGGCGCATGGATCCGGGGGCAGCGCCCCATATGGAGCGGACGCCACTGAACCCCACCTCACCGCCTGGCTTCAGAAACCTCTTAAAGGGCCGGCGTCAAGAAGTTAAGCCAATACAGTGAGTTTCGGGTCGCATTCACACCCTGTAAAAGCGCGCAATTTTGTGCATGCGCTTTACGAAACACTCCTGTTGTGCTTGTGTTGTCGTTCATTATTAATGGCACTCTGAACAGGGGCAAAAAAGACAGGCGTTTGTCGCATGAATAAAAAAAGGGTGTTAAAACACGGAAAAGAACGCGGTCAAAAAACGCACAAAGCTTGACACTTGAAAAAGGTGTGTGATCTACTTTGTCATGTTTATAGCGCATAAGGCAGACGATTGTAATCAATGGGCTGCCCTACGCATGTGGCACACAAAATCGCACTTTTGCGCGCATTCACAGAAACGTAAAATGTGAATTACTGCAACATGTGTTACATGCGTTGGTGCGATGCAGTCCTTTTGTTCTGAATCGCACCCCCAGCGTACCTTGTGGACGCGTGTTGCAGCTCAATGCCATAGCGCGAAACTGCTGCATATGCGATTATTGCTGTGTTGCGCTCAAATGAATGGGCTGCCCCAATGCAATGCATGTTAATGCACAAAACACAACGCACGTGTATTTCCTGCACCGCCAGCGGACCTAGTTGCTGTGAATGGCCCCTAAAAGAATGTTTAATAAAAATAGCGTTCGCACGTTCTCTACCGATCGCGTAATCGTTGTCGCGACTCCCTAATTTGGGTTTCATTATGCTGTAAATAAAGATAGCTGTGTGATAAATCAATAACTGATCGATCGATTAATGAGAAGCTATGGACATCCGCGAGCCGCGACGCAGAGCGCCTGCTGCAGTGATGTCACTGGTTCCCAGTACAGCGATAGGCTGCCTTCTTTGGGCTGTCCTGGGAATTTGCGCGTCCACATTTCTTGGTTTATAAAAATCGGAGCTCCTCCGCCATACACAGCGCAGAGCGTCCAATCACGTCCCCCGCTGATAGAAGGGACCCTCAATACAGACTCTTCATGACTCGTCTGCCCCCTGGTGGTAGAACCCATAGAACGCCCCACCATGCCGATGGGAGAATACAGCTGCTGAGCAAACAGAACTATTAAACTAACAGTATATTTACCAAAAACAGGAACAAAAGCAACTCCCACACGTAGCGAAGGTAACCAAATTCCAATTTACAATCCCCTGCACAGCAGCACTCAGACTGGGAGAGGGTGAGGCAGCCCAGAGAGCCAATCAGTTGTGCTGCAGGTCATATCATATGCAGTCAAGGAATTGGCAGACAGGAGGAGAGACCAGGAAAGGTGAGCTCCTCCCCCCTGCTGCTGTTCCTTTGTTTGTCCAATCACAGGCTGGGGGGGGCGGAGAGCTGACCAAGCTGCATCGATTAACTGCAATAGGGAAGAGTCGGGTCACCGGCCGTGCCAAGCGCTGTACTGGATGGAGCCAAATATTCATCCTTTGGCATCTCTCATATATGGATTTCTACTGTGTGACTTTATCGCCTGAATGTCAGGTTACAAAGATTGTATTACATGATATATTTATTATATATATGAATCCGTTTTCAGATTATTTCAGGACTTGGTTCCTATAGTAGGTAACAATAATGGGTCTCTATTCATAATTCACATACTGAAGGACATAATAAAAGAAAACAATATAAATCACAGGCCCAAAGGTTGCAGGAGCCTTTCAGAAATGCAGATTTGTTTCTACTAATTAAAGCAAAACTCTGACCAAAACAACAAGATAACGGTCATTCCCCTTTAATTCTGCCACTAGATGTCCTCAGTCTGATGACCAGTATCAGTCATCCCACTTCCTCTGAGCCCAGGTCATCCCGGACCAGCCCCCAACCCGTGACTGGACAGTGAAAGGAGAAGCAGCTCAGGGATGAGCTCATCTCTTCGTCACTCGGCTCTCTCCTCCTATCAGCATGCTTCTTGTCAGCATATGAACTGATTGGCTCCTTGTACTAGGTCTTCCTCTCAAACCCTAGCCATGCTGTACAGGGGACTGCAGGAGGCTGATACAAGGTCACATAAAGGTGTTGTCCTCCAGGGATGGGTACAAATGGCAGAAGAAGCTCTATAATTCTGTATATTTATTGTAAAAAAAACAAAATTCCCTGGAGGTTCGTTGAGGACGACATCTTTTGTATCTGGATTTACAGCCTGTGGGACCACAGAGCCCAGCAGTCCTCATAACGTTTGCACATTTCTCAATGGGATTCCGGGATTTCTGATGGCCCAGTAAGGACAACGCAGGCCTCCGGTGAGTGAGAGGAGCACACAGAGGGGAGCACAGAGGGGGAGCACACACAGAGGGGAGCACAGAGGGGGAGCACACACAGAGGGGGGCACACACAGAGGGGGAGCGCACAGAGGGGGGCACACACAGAGGGGAGCGCACACAGAGGGGGAGCGCACAGAGGGGGGCACACACAGAGGGGAGCGCACACAGAGGGGGAGCACACACAGAGGGGAGCGCACACAGAGGGGGAGCGCACAGAGGGGGGAGCACACACAGAGGGGGGCACACACAGAGGGGAGCACAGAGGGGAGCACAGAGGGGGAGCACACACAGAGGGGGGCACACACAGAGGGGAGCACAGAGGGGGAGCACACACAGAGGGGAGCACAGAGGGGGAGCACACACAGAGGGGAGCACAGAGGGGGAGCACACACAGAGGGGGAGCACACACAGAGGGGGAGCGCACACAGAGGGGGAGCGCACACAGAGGGGGAGCGCACACAGAGGGGGAGCGCACACAGAGGGGGAGCGCACACAGAGGGGGAGCACACACAGAGGGGGAGCGCACACAGAGGGGGAGCACACACAGAGGGGGAGCACACACAGAGGGGGAGCACACAGAGGGGGAGCACACACAGAGGGGGGCACACACAGAGGGGGAGCGCACACAGAGGGGGAGCACACACAGAGGGGGAGCACACACAAAGAGGGGGCGCACAGAGGGGGGAGCGCACAGAGAGGGAGCGCACAGAGAGGGAGCGCACAGAGAGGGAGCGCACAGAGGGGGAGCGCACAGAGGGGGAGCGCACAGAGGGGGAGCGCACAGAGGGGGAGCGCACAGAGGGGGAGCGCACAGAGGGGGAGCGCACAGAGGGGGAGCGCACAGAGAGGGAGCGCACAGAGGGGGAGCGCACAGAGGGGGGAGCGCACAGAGGGGGGAGCGCACAGAGGGGGGAGCGCACAGAGGGGGAGCGCACAGAGGGGGAGCGCACAGAGGGGGAGCGCACAGAGAGGGAGCGCACAGAGAGGGAGCGCACAGAGGGGGAGCGCACAGAGGGGGGAGCGCACAGAGGGGGGAGCGCACAGAGGGGGGAGCGCACAGAGAGGGAGCGCACAGAGAGGGAGCGCACAGAGGGGGAGCACACAGAGAGGGAGCACACAGAGAGGGAGCACACAGAGAGGGAGCACACAGAGAGGGAGCACACAGAGGGGGAGGGGGAGCGCACAGAGGGGGAGCGCACAGAGGGGGAGCGCACAGAGGGGGAGCGCACAGAGGGGGAGCGCACAGAGGGGGGAGCGCACAGAGGGGGGAGCGCACAGAGGGGGGAGCGCACAGAGGGGGGAGCGCACAGAGGGGGGAGCGCACAGAGGGGGGAGCGCACAGAGGGGGGAGCGCACAGAGGGGGGAGCGCACAGAGGGGGAGCGCACAGAGGGGGGAGCGCACAGAGGGGGGAGCGCACAGAGAGGGGAGCGCACAGAGAGGGGAGCGCACAGAGAGGGGAGCGCACAGAGAGGGAGCACACAGAGAGGGGGAGCGCACAGAGAGGGGAGCGCACAGAGAGGGGAGCGCACAGAGAGGGAGCACACAGAGAGGGGGAGCACACAGAGAGGGAGCACACAGTGGGGAGCACCAATTTTGCACTGATGTTTGTCTTGGCACTTTATACCGCACATCCGATTAGGTTGACGTTGCACTGAAAAAACATCCTTGGATTCACATAAACTTTATATATTTATTCAATGGAATTTATATATTGTTATTTTATATTTGATATGAGTTTTTATTACTTGGTGATGTATTAGTATAGTATATGGTAGCGCTCTTATCCTGATCAATAAAGTATTATTGATCATAGAGCTGCATTAATATATGTCTTATACATCCACATGGAGTTCAGCTGTAAATGTACTAATTATGAGCCTTTCATAGCCTAAAAAGACTTATGAACCATAAGATATATATATATATATATATATATATATATATATATATATATACATACATACACACACACATTTTTTTAAATTCATATAATATAAATAATGTAACAAATAATATCAATAAATAAATACTATGTTATAATTATTATGTTTATTTTTGTATTTTGTATTTTATTTTTTGTTTAACACTTTTACAGTCTATCTTGTATTTTATCTTTATGACCTTTTTTATTTATTTCTCATAAAAGGTATTTCTAGTTCAAGTCCAGTCTGAGTGAAGCCCACCAGCATGCACAGCGCAGGCGCCCCCCCCCCCCCTTCCAACTCTATTGCACTTGAATTAGGACCGGCATGGGTCAGCCTTTCAGAGTAAAAGTGCTCAGTGGGTCCTGGAGAGGCCTACTCAGCCCTCGAAAAGCCTGGAAGATTACAACAGATAAGCAAAAAAAGCAAGGCCTCCTCTTTCCTTCAGCCACCAGCTCTCCTCACCCAACGCCTTCACCACCCCACCAGGTATTCTATCCCAGAATGAATAATGCAAACGCACGCAGCTGGGCCAGCATGGCGGATAATTATAGCCCTGGTCATCATATTATTAGATTGTAAGCTCTTCTGAGCAGGGCTCTCTTAATCCTCTTGTATTTTATTGTATTGTAACTGTATTGTCTCCTTTTTATATTGTAAAGCGCTGCGTAAACTGTTGGCACTTTATAAATCCTGTATAATAATAATAACCATGTAGAAGACCATCAGACCTTGGAGACCTCCAAGCCTCCTTCTGCACTCCCCCAAACCTTCATGAGCAAAAACTTATAAAAAAAAAAAAAAAAAAAAAAAAAAAAACCATGTCAAATTGAAATTTTTGAGGTTACCTTGAGTTGGTAGGGCTGGATCTCGCTCAGGCTTTGGTTCCGTAACTTCTTGGTTAGAACCTTCAGCATTGTACAGATCCCGAGGAGGAGGAGGAGGAAGGGGTTAAACTCTCATTTGCACACGCACTCACACACGCTTACACACACCGAGAAGAAGGAAAAATTCTGCAGGCTCTAAAACCTCCACAGGCATTTAATATATTTTTTTTTGTTATAGTTTTTTTTTTTGTTATTTTTTTGGTCTTTTTTTTTTGTAGGCACGTAGGCTTTTCCGGTTTCGAATACAAAAAAAAAAAAAATCTCTAAAATAAGAAAACTAGGCAAAAAGCAAAAAAAAAAAAAAAGTTGCCGGGTTTTCAGGTTCTGGTAGAAGGCGTGCAGCAGCAGCGACAGTGCCGGATTGGACTGGGTTTTTTTTTTTACGTTGGGGCGCCCCTTGGCTTACATCACCCCCCACCCCCCCAACTTGGTGCTCAGTTGTGGGCTTTAGGTTGTCCTGGGAGTGGGGTGGAAGTCTCCATTGCTTCTCACTCATGCACACTCCTAGCACACACATTCACACACACACACACTGCCTCTCTGTCTGCAGGGCTCTGTGCAACTTGTAACAAAACACAAGGGCCCTCGGCGCTGCGCTCCCATTGGCTGGCTCGGGGAAAACTGTGTCACTTTTTTTCAGGAGGCCGGCCCTTTATTTAAAGGGAAAGTGATAGCAAGCTGGGCCAGGCGTTCTGCAGAGAGATGAAGTTCAGGCCCTCCCCCTCCTTTCCTGTTATACTCAGGGAGGGGGGGGGGGGGAGCAGGCTGTACATTGTCATCAGGGGAAATAAGTTCAACTCACTAATATATATAGAAACGAGGCGCAACTATGTAACCATTCCGTGTCCATTCTTACCTGATATAGAAACGAGGCGCAACTATGTAACCATTCCGTGTCCATTCTTACCTGATATAGAAACGAGGCACAACTATGTAACCATTCCGTGTCCATTCTTACCTGAAATAGAAACTAGGCGCAACTATGTAACCATTCCGTGTCCATTCTTACCTGAAATAATAACGAGGCGCAACTATGTAACCATTCCGTGTCCATTCTTACCTGAAATAGAAACGAGGCGCAACTATGTAACCATTCCGTGTCCATTCTTACCTGAAATAATAACGAGGCGTAACTATGTAACCATTCTGTGTCCATTCTTACATGAAATGATAATGAGGCGCAACTATGTAACCATTCCGTGTCCATTCTTACATGAAATGATAATGAGGCGCAACTATGTAACCATTCCGTGTCCATTCTTACCTGAAATAATAAAGAGGCGTAACTATGTAACCATTCTGTGTCCATTCTTACATGAAATGATAACGAGGCGCAACTATGTAACCATTCCGTGTCCGTTCTTACCTGCAATAGAAATGAGGCGCCTTAAAGTGACACTAAAATGTCTCCATCTAAAAATCTACAAATATTTTAGGATCTGACATCCTGTTATGGGGGGGGGGGGGGGGGGCTACATTCCTTCTCTTTGGACCCCTTGGATGTAGGAAGGTAGAAGCCCTCTCTTGCCATGGCAGGGGTCTCCAAACTACGGCCCATGGGCCGCATCTGGCCCACTACAAGATTCCTTCCGGCCCACAGCTGGGGTCCGTAGTGTACCCTTATCGACTCAGGATTGAGGTTGGGGGGGCTGTCCATGGTCCCTACTTCTGATGTAAGCAGGGGGCTCTCATGATGACCCTAATGTCAAGGTGGGGGGCTCTGATGATGACCCTGATGTAAGGTGGGGGGCTCTGATGATGACCCTGATGTAAAGTGGGGGGCTCTGATGATGACCCTGATGTAAGGGGGGGCTCTGATGACCCTGATGTAAGGTGGGGGGCTCTGATGATGACACTGATGTAGGGGGGGCTCTGATGATGACCCTGATGTAAGGGGGGGCTCCGATGATGACCCTGATGTAAGGTGGGGGGCTCTGATGATGACCCTGATGTTAGGGGGGGCTCTGATTATGACACTGATGTAGGGGGGCTCTGATGATGAACCTGATGTAAGGGGGGGCTCCGATGATGACCCTGATGTAAGGGGGGGCCCTGATGATGACACTGATGTAGGGGGGCTCTGATGATGACCCTGATGTAAGGGGGGGCTCTGATGATGACCCTGATGTAAGGGGGGCCCTGATGATGACACTGATGTAGGGGGGCTCTGATGATGACACTGATGTAAGGGGGGCTCTAAGGATTACACTGATGTGGGGGGGGGGCTCCGATGATGATCCTGATGTAAGGGGGGTCTATGATGATTACACTGATGTATGGGGGGCTCTGATGATGACACTGATGTAGGGGGGGCTCTGATGATGACACTGATGAAGGGGGGCTCTGAATATGACACTGATGTACGGGGGGCTCTGATGGTGACCCTGATATAAGCGGGGGGCTCTGATGATGACCCCGATGTAAGGGGGGGGGGGCTCTGATGATGACCCTGATGTAAGGGGGGTCTATGATGATGACACTGATGTAAGGGGAGGGCTCTGATGATGACCCTAATGTAGGGGGGCTCTGATGATGACACTGATGTAATGGGGGGCTGTGATGATGACCCTGATGTAAGGGAGGGCTCTGCTTTAAAGCCGGCAACAGACGGATCAAAATTCGGCTGGTTCAGCAGGACACAGACAAATTTCAATCCTTCTTTGGGCAGACTGGTTGTATTGACATCAGAGACTGCAGACATAATACAGGAGATGATCAGAGACTGCAGACATAATACAGGAGATGATCAGAGACTGCAGACATAATACAGGAGAGGATCAGAGACTGCAGACATAATACAGGAGATGATCAGAGACTGCAGACATAGTACAGGAGATGATCAGAGACTGCAGACATAATACAGGAGATGATCAGAGACTGCAGACATAGTACAGGAGATGATCAGAGACTGCAGACATAATACAGGAGTTGATCAGAGACTGCAGACATAGTACAGGAGACGATCAGAGACTGCAGACATAGTACATGAGATGATCAGAGACTGCAGACATAGTACAGGAGTTGATCAGAGACTGCAGACATAGTACAGGAGATGATCAGAGACTGCAGACATAATACAGGAGATGATCAGAGACTGCAGACATAATACAGGAGATGATCAGAGACTGCAGACATAGTACAGGAGATGTTCAGAGACTGCAGACATAATACAGGAGATGATCAGAGACTGCAGACATAGTACAGGAGATGGTCAGAGACTGCAGACATAGTACAGGAGATGATCAGAGACTGCGGACATAATACAGGAGATGATCGGAGACTGCAGACATAGTACAGGAGATGATCAGAGACTGCAGACATAATACAGGAGATGATCAGAGACTGCAGACATAATACAGGAGTTGATCAGAGACTGCAGACATAGTACAGGAGATGATCAGAGACTGCAGACATAATACAGGAGATGATCAGAGACTGCAGACATAATACAGGAGATGATCAGAGACTGCAGACATAGTACAGGAGATGTTCAGAGACTGCAGACATAATACAGGAGATGATCAGAGACTGCAGACATAGTACAGGAGATGGTCAGAGACTGCAGACATAGTACAGGAGATGATCAGAGACTGCGGACATAATACAGGAGATGATCGGAGACTGCAGACATAGTACAGGAGATGATCAGAGACTGCAGACATAATACAGGAGATGATCAGAGACTGCAGACATAGTACAGGAGACGATCAGAGACTGCAGACATAGTACATGAGATGATCAGAGACTGCAGACATAGTACAGGAGATGATCAGAGACTGCAGACATAATACAGGAGATGATCAGAGACTGCAGACATAATACAGGAGATGATCAGGGACTGCAGACATAGTACAGGAGATGATCAGAGACTGCAGACATAGTACAGGAGATGATCAGAGACTGCAGACATAGTACAGGAGATGATCAGAGACTGCAGACATAGTACAGGAGATGATCAGAGACTGCAGACATAATACAGGAGATGATCAGAGACTGCAGACATAATACAGGAGATGATCAGGGACTGCAGACATAGTACAGGAGATGATCAGAGACTGCAGACATAATACAGGAGATGATCAGAGACTGCAGACATAATACAGGAGATGATCAGAGACTGCAGACATAGTACAGGAGATGATCAGAGACTGCAGACATAGTACAGGAGATGATCAGAGACTGCAGACATAATACAGGAGATGATCAGAGACTGCAGACATAATACAGGAGATGATCAGAGAATGCAGACATAATACAGGAGATGATCAGGGACTGCAGACATAGTACAGGGGATGATCAGAGACTGCAGACATAGTACAGGAGATTGTGGCAAAGGCCTGTAGCTTGGGATCCCGGACTCTAATGATTGTCTGTGTTACGTTGCTCTGTATAGCTGGGGGGGGGGTGTATAAAATAAATTTGAAATAATTTGTAATAAATCGCATACATCGTTGCCATCATCAGATCTGAACACCAATAAAAGAAAGATGTTACATTGTTAAATGATAAGTTACTGTAATGTAACTGAAGAAATCTGGAAAGGTCGATCATCCTGCTGTAGAATGAAATGTCCGCGGTGTAGAAGGATGGAGCGCACTGTGATGTCACATATCGGGGGCGGCCCTATACTTGTGTTTGTTGTGTAAATAATTCGCAACTATTAGAAGGAAGGTGAGTTTTCTATGTACTGCTCCTTTAAGCCGAGGATATTAAATCTCTGATCATGTCCCTGCCATATGCCGTGGCGAGGTGTCCCCGCATGTCCAATCCAATGTGGAGATTTTGGTCAGAATTGGGGGTGGGGGGGGGGGGTGGCAGCTGGGGCCTTTGTGGAGTAACAGAAGATGTCTATAGAACTTTTGTCCCACCAGCCCGCTCTCTGGGGATGGACGGCACACTGGCATTGTAATCCCGTCCTCAGGAGTTCAGCATTTCCCGCGGTGACAATACTCGGCTTATAGAGAGACATGCGGGGTGCAGGGAGGTGAGCCAAGGCTGCGATGGGGAGGATCCGAAAGATCTACAAAGGAGGCAGAAAAATCATCTCAGACCTGCGAATAATGGAGAATGGCTGAAGTGTCAGAGATACTACAGGAGATGATCAGAGACTGCAGACATAGTACAGGAGATGGTCAGAGACTGCAGACATAATACAGGAGATGATCAGAGACTGCAGACATAGTACAGGAGATGGTCAGAGACTGCAGACATGGTACAGGAGATGATCAGAGACTGCAGACATAGAACAGGAGATGATCAGAGACTGCAGACATAGTACAGGAGATGATCAGAGACTGCAGACATAATACAGGAGATGATCAGAGACTGCAGACATAGTACAGGAGATGATCAGAGACTGCAGACATAGAACAGGAGATGATCAGAGACTGCAGACATAATACAGGAGATGATCAGAGACTGCAGACATAGTACAGGAGATGGTCAGAGACTGCAGACATAATACAGGAGCTGATCAGAGACTGCAGACATGATACAGGAGATGATCAGAGACTGCAGACATAGAACAGGAGATGATCAGAGACTGCAGACATAATACAGGAGATGATCAGAGACTGCAGACATTGTACAGGAGATGATCAGAGACTGCAGACATAATACAGGAGATGATCAGAGACTGCAGACATGCTATATAATAATAAAGGAGAACTGGTGAAGTGTCTTGTCAGTCTTGGATTAGTTCTTAACAACTGAATACACAGACTTGCCCCTTCACTGAAACAGTTTATGGAAAAGATACCTAATGGGATGATTTATAAATAATTTGCAAAGCCGCTTGCCCAGTAAATGTGTAGGGACATTCATTCTGTGACAATGGGGGTTAAAAAACAAATGTAAATAAGCTATATCCTATACTGTTCGAATGTACGTCATTGAAATGGGAAACACATCCTTTGGCCGCTAGATGGAGCTAAATATTATAGGAAATTCTGTAAAACTGTAATTAGGGTTGAGCTTCAGGTTTGGACCCAACATATGTTCAGACAGAATTTTGTATGTACGGTATACAGTGAGCAGCCAAACTATGGGGTGTAAAGGGGGAGGCCCTTGCAAAAAATAAATAAAAAAAGCTTAGGGTCCCTCTAGACTCCATATCAGACCCTGATCTAAGCATGCAGCCTGGCGGGCCAGAAAAAGGGAAGGCGTGCGGCCCTCCTCCTAAACCATTTCGGGCCACAACATGCCCTCAACCTGGCAGGATAACTTGCCTGGGGGGACCCACCTAGCAAAACACCTGTTCCCCATGTTGATTAGAATAAGGGCCTCTTTCCTAAAACCCTGAACCAGTGGCTGTAGGGGTCTGCAAGCAGGGAGCTTATTGGAATCCTGAAGCCCCCCTAAAAAATATGAGGTTCAGATTTAGTATCCAAACTTCAGTAACGTTCACTGAGTATTACTGAAGTTTATTGATGGGGACAAGGGCCTCTTCACCAAAACCCTGGTCCAGTGGTTGTGGGGGTCTGACGGTTGGGGGGCTTATCAGAATTTGGAAGTATCTTCCCCAAAACCCTGGTCCAGTTATTGTGGGGTCTGACGACTGGGGGGGGGGGGCTTATAAGAATTTGCAAGCCTCATCCCTAAAACCCTGGTCCAGTTATTGTGGGGTCTGATGGTTGGGGGGGCTTATAAGAGTTTGGAAGCCTCATCCCCAAAACCCTGGTCCAGTTTTTGTGGGGTCTGACGGTTGGGGGGCTTATAAGAACTTGGAAGCCTCATCCCCAAGACCATGGTCCAGTGGTTGTGGGGGTCTGACGGTTGGGGGGCTTATCAGACTTTGGAAGCCTTTTCCCCAAAACCCTGGTCCAGTGGTTGTGGGGGTCTGACAGTTGGGGGGCTTATCAGAATTCAGAAGCCTCTTCCTCAAAACTCTGGTCTATTAGATGTGGGGGTCTAAGGGTTGGGAGGGCTTATCAGAATTTGGAAGGCTCTTCCCTAAAACCCTGGTCCAGTGGTTGTGGGGGTCTGACAGTTGGGGGGCTTATCAGAATTCGGAAGCCTCTTCCTCAAAACTCTGGTCTAGTAGATGTGGAGGTCTAAGGGTTGGGAGGGCTTATCAGAATTTGGAAGCCTCTTCCCTAAAACCCTGGTCCAGTGGTTGTGGGGATCTGAGGGTGGGGGGGGCTTATCGTAATTTGAAAGCTGCTTCCCCATAACTCTGGCCCAGAAGTTGTGGAGGTCTGAGGCTTGGGGGGGATTATTAGGATTTGGAAGCCTCTTCCCCAAAGCCCTGGTCCTGTAGTTGTGGGGGTCTGAGGGTTGGGGGGTGGCTTATCAGAATCTAGAAGCCTCTTCCCCAAAACCATAGTTCAGTGGTAGTGGGGGTCTGACAGTTGGGGGGCTTATCAGAATTTGGAAGCCTCTTCCCCAAAACTCTGGTCTAGTAGTTGTGGGGGTCTAAGGGTTGGGAGGGCTTATCAGAATTTGGAAGCCTCTTCCCCAAAACCCTGGTGCAGTGGTTGTAGGGATCTGAGGGTAGGGGGTGATTATCAGAATTTGGAAACCTCTTCCCCAAAGCCCTGGATCTGTACTTGTGGGGGTCTGAGGGCTGTGAGGGTTGGGGGGGTGGCTTATCAGAATCTAGAAGCCTCTTCTCTAAAACCCTGGTCCAGTGGTTGTGGGGATTTGAGGGAAGGGGGGCTTATCGGAATTTGGAAGCTTCTTCCCCATAACTCTGGCCCAGAAGTTGTGGAGGTCTGAGGCTTGGGGGGGGGGGGGATTTTTAGAACTTGGAAACCTCTTCCCCAAAGCCCTGGTCCTGTAGTTGTGGGGGTCTGGGGGTTGTAGGGGTCTGAGGGTTGAGGGGGGTGGCTTATCAGAATCTAGAAGCCTCTTCCCCAAAACCCTAGTTCAGTGGTTGTGGGGGTCTGATGGTTGGGAGGGCTTATCAGAATTTGGAAGCCTCTTCCCCAAAACCCTGGTGCAGTGGTTGTGGGGGTCTGAGGGTAGGGGTTGATTATCAGAATTTGGGAACCTCTTCCCCAAAGCCCTGGACCAGTAGTTGTGTGGGTCTAAGGGGTGTGGGGGTCTGAGGGTTGGCTTATCAGAATCTAGAAGCCTTTTCCCCAAAACCTTGGTCCAGTGGTTGTGTGGGTCTGACGGTTGGGGGGACTTTATCAGAATTTGGAAGCCTCTTCCCCACAACCTTGGTCCAGCAGTTGTGTGGGTCTGACGGTTGGGGGGACTTTATCAGAATTTGGAAGCCTCTTCCCCAAAACCTGGGGGTCTGAGGGTTCGGAGGGCTTATCAGAATTTGAAATCTCCCTTTAAATACACAGAGTTTGGATTTAGTATCCGAACTTCAGTAAGTTTCACTGAACCCATCCTGAACTCGGTAAGTTGGGGTCCTCAGTGACTACAATGTGTTCCACTCAATCAGTGACCAATAACGACCCCCAACATTGTAATACAGATCAGTGGAGGTTCCAAGCGGTCTGCCAGCTCTGCTATAATGTATCTGACAATGGTTACTCATCAAGGAAAGTTTATTATGGTGTAAGTGCCATGATTAATATTCGGTTTCATCATCGAGCGTTTCACTTGGAGACCTCATTCAGCTGGTGTGTACGTTACGCGGACTTTGTTTGACATTTCACATGAGACATCGACTGTAAAACAAAACCGACTCCAATAAAAGACGAATGTATCAAGTGAAATACAACGTACCGTATCCCTCTGCTGTAAATTCTACATTTGAGATGACAAGATGTACTTCAAATCCAAAAATGTTCTCCTGGCAGGATCAACAGCTGATAAAAACTGTTATTTATGGAAGACAAGAAAGTCCTGTAGAAGGAGTGCGGTGGATTGGAGTTACAACTGGTTGTATCCAAACAGGTCTTTCTTGTCTGTGATATGAGATATTTATTACCGGTGGACTCCGGATTTTTGAAGAACTTAGAGACCATGAAGGTGTAAAACTGTTACCGGGCAGACTCAAAAAATACAAAAACGACCTTGTCAGACTGCTTCATAAACAGAATGTATTTGTTTCTTTTGCACATTAAAGTGTATGTAAAGGCAGAAGGTACATTCTTTGCATTAAGATAAAAAGTCTTCTGTGTGCCGTAATAGGGCGTACACACGGTCGGACTTTGTTCGGACATTCCGACAACAAAATCCATGGATTTTTTCCGACGGATGTTGGCTCAAACTTGTCTTGCATACACACGGTCACACAAAGTTGTCGGAAAATCCGATCGTTCTGAACGCGGTGACGTAAAACACGTACGTCGGGACTATAAACGGGGCAGTGGCCAATAGCTTTCATCTCTTTATTTATTCTGAGCATGCGTGGCACTTTGTTCGTCGGATTTGTGTACACACGATCAGAATTTCCGACAACGGATTTTGTTGTCGCAAAATTTTATCTCCTGCTCTCCAACTTTGTGTGTCGGAAAATCCGATGGAAAATGTCCGATAGAGCCCACACACGGTCGGAATTTCCGACAACACGCTCCGATCGGACATTTTCCATCGGAAAATCCGACCGTGTGTACGGGCCATAAAGCTGCATGACTAATCATTTTTAAAAAATCGAGATCTCGATTCAACCCCCCCCCCCTCACGATCTTAATCCGGCATTTTCACGATTCATGTGCAGTGCAGAGCCGTTCTCTGCTCACAGCTGTCAAAGAAAATAAAAAGAAAAAAGCAAGCAAAGTTTATCACAACATTGCTCAGCTCTGAGATAAAAAGAAACATTGTATCACTCATTTCTTTCAGATCAAAGGAATGAACTTCGGTCTGTAAATGAGGTCAGTTTAACCACTAAAAGTCTAAGCCTTTTTCTGACACTTGTTGCTTACAAGTTCAAATCAGTATTTTTTTCTAGAAAATTACTTAGATATGGCCGTTGCAATACTTTCTGTCACACCGTATTTGCGCAGCGGTCTTACAAGCGCACTTTTTTTGGAAAAAATACACTTTTTTGAATTAAAAAATAGGACAACAGTAAAGTTAGCCCAATTTTTTTATACTGTGAAAGATAATGTTACGCCGAGTAAATTGATACCCAACATGTCACGCTTCAAAATTGCGCCCGCTCGTGGAATGGGGACAAACTTTTACCCTTAAAAATCTCCATATGCGACGTTTAAAAAATCCTACAGGTTGCATGTTTTGAGTCACAGAGAAGGTCTAGGGCTAGAATTATTGCTCTCGCTCTACCGATCGCGACAATACCTCACATGTGTGGTGTGAACACTGTTTTCATATGCGGGCGCTACTCACGTATGCATTCACTTCTGCATGCGACCCCAGGGGGACAGGGCGCGTTTACATTTTTTAATTTTTATTATTATTTATTTTACCTTTTATTTTTTATTTTTACACTGTTTTAAAAAAAAAAAAAAAGTGTCACTTTTATTCCTATTATGAGGAATGTAAACATCCCTTATAATAGAAAAAAATCATGACAGGACCCCTTAAATATGAGATCTGGGGGGTCAAAAAGACTTCAGATCTCATATTTACACTAAAATGCAATTTAAAAAAAAATGTCATTAAAAAAATGGCCCTTTAAGAGCTATGGGGGCCCCTCTCCCGCCGCCGATAAAAGTGATCTCGCGGTGAATCCGCTGCAGAGGCCACTTTTATCTTATAGCTGACCGCCGGCCGAACACGAGGATACGGGGTTATGGCAGCTAGCTGCTGCCATGACAACGATATCCATCCTCAAAGTAAGGACGTATATCGGCGTGCGGCGGTCCGGTAGTGGTTAAAGACGAGGTTACGCCGAGAATCGTGATCTTTATTCTAAGCAAAAAAAATTGCGATTCTCATTTTATCCAGAATCGTGCAGCTCTAGTGTGCGGCAGCTGCCCCCCCCCCCCCCGCCGCCCCCCTCAGCCCCATCTAGATCCAACAATGTTGCAGGAGTGTCTCTTCTGCCCAGGACTCCCCTCCTCATTGGCTGAGACGGCAGCGCCATTGGCTCCCGCTGCTGTCAATCAAAGTCAGCCAGCCAATGAAGAGAGAAATGGGGCGGGGCTCCGTGTCTGAATGGACACACGGAGCTGTGACTCGTCTCAGGTGCCCCCATAGCAAGCTGCTTGCTGTAGGGGGGGCACTCAACAGGAGGGAGGGGCCAGGAGCGCCGAAGAGGGGCCCCGAGAAGAGGAGGATCCAGGCTGCTCTGTGCAAAACCATTACACAGAGGAAGTGAGCATGTCATGTTTGTTATTTTTAAATAAAAAAAAAAAACGAGACTTTACAAATCACTTTAAATAATAGCGGGTGATCATGACATGGAGGTTCCTTTTCCATATCACGGCTGCTGATCTCCTGCAAACCTCTTTCAGCCATTTCCAGCTCCAGCTTCGTATCATTATTTTGCACTGCCTTCCCTATAAAATCATTGATAGGCCGTGCCTGTGCAATGTACATCACCCCCCACCGCTTGTAGTCTCCATATAGGGTCATGTGATGGGGTGACAACACAGTAGCACAACTGGGAGACAGTTGTCACCCTGTAACAGGAAGTGCCTGAACCAGGCAGGATAACCAAGGATCAGTTTAATTAAAGTGGCAGATTAAAACATTTTGACCACAGGGGGTCGTATAAAAAACATTTACACAGCCATCCGTCCAATGAATTTGCATTTATACATTTGTTCTGTGCAGATTGGACAAAAGCGAATATTCTTTAGGCTTTTTTTCTCCTTTGAATGAATGTTCTTTTATTATGGGCAGTAGTAAAAAAAAATACATTTGGCCACTAGATGGAGCTGAGGAGCACAGCAAATACTTGTAAGTCTTTGTAATAAGAGAGTCAATATAGGAATTCTAGAGAACGCTAGAGGGAAATAGCATTATTTACATTTAAGTAAAATGGAAACTGTCAATTCACTATCCCTTTATGCAGTATTTACCTCTAAAAGCAAGCACACTCAGTAAATATCACATAAAACATTATTAAAGTCAATTCACTAAAGGAAATAAATAAATAAATGCGTGTGTTTAATAAGCAGTGGTCCAGGCATGCGATAGTAAAAGAATGTAGTTACTTTCAGCTGGAAGTCAAGTAGCCGACACCCGCCGGTGTCCCTAACAACCAGGAAATAGCTGGTTGTTAAGGAGCCAGCAGCCGTCTGGCCTGGTACGGGTTTTGAGACAAACTCCAGTGATTCTAAATGTCATTTGTTCTGTGCTAATTGGGAAAAAACAAATGTTCTTTAGGCTAGTTTCTCTTCTGAATGAATGTTCTTTTATTTTGGGCATTAGTAAAATACCGCATTATGTCCACTAGATGTAGCTGAGGAACACAGGAAATACATAGGTCTTTGTAACAAGAGATACATTGTATCAAGCCTAGAGAACACTAGAGAGAAATAATAAATAAGTTAAACTAATGCCAATTCTCTCTAGTGTTCTCTAGACTATATATGTCTTTTTAAACAGAGGGATACATTGTAACAGTTGTAGAGAACACTAGAGGGAATTAGGAAGTGAATGAAACTAATGCTAATTTCCTCTAGTATTCTCTAGAATATATATGTCTTTTTAATTTAAAATGAGGGATATAATGTAACAGTTCTAACTTCTAGAGAACGCTAGATGGAATTAGAAAATGGATTAAACTAATGCTAATTCTCTCTAGTGTTCTCTAGAATATGTCTTTCTAAACAGAGGGATACAATGTAACAGTTCTGGAGAATGCTAGAGGGAATTATGAAGTGAATAAAAATAATGCTAATTCTCTCTAGTGTTCTCTAGGATATATATGTCTTTTTAAACAGAGGTATACTATGTAACAGTTCTAGAGAACGCTAGAGGGAATTAGGAAATGAATGAAACTAATGCTAATTCTCTCTAGTGTTCTCTAGAATATGTCTTTCTATACAGAGGGATATAATGTAATAGTTCTAGAGGACACTAGAGGGAATTACGAAATAAATTAACCTAATGCTAATTCCCTCTAGTGTTCTCTCGAACAGTGTTTCTCAACCTTTTTTTAGTAAGGACACCCTTTAAAATTATGCAGAATCTCGAGGCACCCCATTCTAAAATGTTAAAACAAAACCAATAGTTTTACATAACACAACAACATCCACACACATGGGCTATCCAACATTCGAGATGGTTTATTCTTCCAAAGTAAATACACCTTTGCACACTGGTACTGACTAGTGTTCCAGTGTTTCTCTTCTCTCTCAGTTTCTCTCCCTCACTCTGCTAATGTGACCCCAGCACTGATGAAGAGGGACAGGGGAGGGGCAAATAAGGATGCTGTGCAGGCCCCCAATGTACTTCTTCTCAACTGATGAGCTCATTGGTTGTTAGGACACCAGTGGCAGGAAAGGTTGTAATGGTGCACAATGAAAACCTGTCCCCCTGCTGGCTTGTATAAACTTTTTGGGCAATTTTTAGGCATTTTGCCAAGAAACCTGAAGGCACCCTGGTTGAAAAAGGCTGCTCTAGAATACATAAGTCTTTGTAAAGAGAGATAAAATGTAACAGTTTATAGAGAACGCTAGAGGGAATAATCATTAGTTACATTCATTTGCTAATTGCCTCTAGTGTTTTTTTTCTAGAATTAAAATCAAATCTCTTGTTACAAAGAAACATGTATTTCCTATGCTCCTCAGCTCCATCTAGTGGCCATAATGCTGTATGTGACCACTGCCCATGATTAAAAAAAAAACATTTGTTCGGAAGCAATAATAGCCTAAAGAATATTTATTTTTTGCCCAATTTGCACAGGATGAATGCACATGAAGATTCACTGGATGAATGGGTATGCTTTTTTTTTTTTTTTTCTTTATAAGATGCCCAATCCCCCTCCCCCCCCCCAAAGTGTGGAAATGACAAAAGCATGTTACAGCCTGTTTGGGATTTTAGCAATGGGGGTTACACATGAATCTGTCTAGTAGATGACCTGGCGGGTGAAGTGTTGGGCGACACTAAGCAGCTTACAAACGCATCGCCTACTAGAATCACTGAGCCACTGATCCCCCCCCCCCCCCCTCCCCCTCCCCCACCCTCCTTTTCCTCTCACCTAATGCCAGACATTTGCAAGAAAATCTTCTCCCCATATTGCCAAGTCAGTCATCTCCGCCTGCAAAGCCACATCACGCTGCCACATTCTGAGCCGGATTCACGTGTTCGGCTTCCAGAGACGGCCACATAACACTCGGTGACTTTTCCCACGGTTAAAGGAGAACTCCGCACTATTTCCAAAGCAGCCAACCAGATAACAATGTAGCCAACAGGAAGAGAAGAAGAAGAATTAGTCACTTTATTTGCCTGATTCCCTCAAATAGCCAAACATTATCATTCTACCCTTCAACCAACCACACGATCAGAAATTCCCCCAGCAAAAGTCCGATGAGAGCTTTTGGTCAGAAATTGCGACCGTGTGTACGCTCCATCGGACTTTTGCTGGCAGAATTCCCGCCAGCAAAAGATTGAGAGCATGTTCTCTATTTTTCGGTCGGAAATAGTTCCGACTGGAAATTCCGATCGACTGTACAAATTCCGACGTGCAAAATTCCTACGCATGCTCGGAAACAATTCGACGCATGCTCGGAAACAATTCGACGCATGCTCGGAAGCATCCGCTCATGTGTTTGCAGCATTAGTGTCCTGAGGGCTTCATTTCTGAGAATCTTTAAAAGCAGAACTCCGGCCACACATAACAAGATAACAGTGATTTGCCCGTTAAAATATAAAACAAGACAACAGAAGAGACAGTCATGTAGCCACCATTCCTTCTGGACCTTCAATGAACTGGTGGGGCTTATTTGGGAAGGTAGCCATGTAGCCACCAATCCATGTGAACTACGATAGGCTGGTGTCACTGGTTTAAAAAGGAAGCTATGTAGCCACCAATCCTTCTGGACCCTGAATGGACTGGTGGTACTGATTTAGGGAGATAGCAATGTAGCCACCAATCCTTCTAGGCCTTCGATGGACTGGTGGTGGTGATTTAGGAAGGCAGCCATGTACCCACCAATCCTTCTGGGCCTTCGATGGACTAGTGCTGATTTGGGAAGGTAGCAATGTAGCCACCAATCCTTTAGGACTTTGGATGGACTGGTGGGTCTAATTTAGGAAAGTAACCACATAGCCACTAATCCTTCTGTTTCTTCAATGGACTGGTGGTGCTGATTTAGGAAGGTAGCCATGTACCTACAAATCTTTCTGGATCTTCGATGGACTGGTGGTGCTGATTTGGGGAGGTAGCAATGTAGCCACCAATCCTTCTAGGCCTTCGATGGACTGGTTTTGGTGATTTAGGAAGGCAGCCATGTACCCACCAATCCTTCTGGGCCTTCGATGGACTAGTGCTGATTTGGGAAGGTAGCAATGTAGCCACAAATCCTTCTGGCTCTTCAGTGGACTGGTGGGGCTGATTTAGGAAAGTAGCCATGTAGCCACCATTCCTTTTGGTTCTTCAGTGGACTGGTGGTGCCGATTTAGGAAAGTAGTAGCCATGCAGCCCCCAATCCTTCTGAACCTTTGATGGGTTGGTGGGGCTGATTAAGGAAGGTAGCCATGTAGCCACCAATCCTTCAGGACTTTGGATGGACTGGTGGGTCTAATTTAGGAAAGTAGCCACTAATCCTTCTGTTTCTTCAATGGAGTGGTGGTGCTGATTTAGGAAGGTAGCCATGTACCTACAAATCTTTCTGGATCTTCGATGGACTGGTGGGGCTGATTCAGGAAGGTAGCCATGTACCTACAAATCCTTCTGGACCTTTGATGGACTGGTGGGGCTGATTCAGGAAGGTAGCCATGTACCTACAAATTCTTCTGGACCTTTGATGGACTGGTGGTGCTGATTTAGGAAGGTAGCCATGTAGCCACCAATCCTTCTGGACTGGACCTTCGATGGACTGGTGGTGCTGATTTAAGAAGGAAGCCATGTACCTACAAGTCCTTCTGGACCTTCGATGGACTGGTGGTGCTGATTTAAGAAGGAAGCCATGTACCTACAAGTCCTTCTGGACCTTCGATGGACTGGTGGTGCTGATTTAGGAAGGTAGCCATGTACCTACAAATCCTTCTGGACCTTTGATGGACTGGTGGTGCTGATTTAGGGAGGGTGTAGGTTTAGGAAGCTTGCTATGATGGATGAAGACAAGGTGTTTGTGTAAAGCCCACATACATGGACCCATCCTGTTATACAACAATAATCTCAGGATCTCTCTTGTATTCTGAGACATACGGGTCCTACAAGCTGCACATTGACCGCTGCAGATAAACCATCATGTTACCGAACGTTATCTGCTACATCATTTATACAGCATTTACATCATACATACAGCCATCCAATGAATCTTCATATACGTTCCATGCCAATTGGGCAAAAATGAATGTTCTTCTACCCATTCTACCCATCAACTGACTCAACAGACACAGCTCTTACTGTCCTGAGGGCTTCATTTCTGAGAGTCTTTAAAGCAGAACTCCGGTCACACATAACAAGATAACAGTGATTTGCCCATTAAAATATAAAATAAGACAACAGAAGAGACAAGCATGTAGCCACCATTCCTTCTGGACCTTCAATGAACTGGTGGGGCTGATTTGGGAAGGTAGCCACCAATTCATGTGAACTACAATAGGCTGGTGTCACTGGTTTAAAAAGGAAGCTATGTAGCCACCAACCCTTCTGGACCTTGGATGGACTGGTGGTGCTGATTTAGGGAGGTAGCAATGTAGCCACCAATCCTTCGATGGACTGGCAGTGCTGATTTAGGAAGGCAGCCATATACCCACCAATCCTTCTGGTCCTTCGATTGACTAGGGCTGATTTGGAAGGTAGCCATGTAGACACCAATCCTTCTGGACCTTCCATGGGCTAGTGCTGATTTAGGAAGGTAGCCATGTAGCCACCAATCCTTCTGGACTGGACCTTCGATGGACTGGTGGTGCTGATTTAGGAAGGTAGCCATGTACCTAGAAGTCCTTCTGGACCTTCGATGAACTGGTGGTGCTGATTTAGGAAGGGTGTAGGTTTAGGAAGGTTCCATTCGGGGAGTTTGCTATGATAGGTGAAGACAAGGTGTTTGTGTAAAGCCCACATACATGGACCCATCCTGTTATACAACAATAATCTCAGGATCTGTCTTGTATTCTGACACATACGGGTCCTACAGGCTGCACATTGGCCGCTGTAGATAAACCATCGTGTTACCGAACGTTATCTGCTACATCATCTCAAATCCTCACATTGCCCCCCATCTACCTCCCCGTGTTAAACAACTAAACCCAATCAGACGTGAACTTTTCTATCTTACAATAAAGTAAACATGTGCTGAGCGTATGATAGACACATAGATGGAGGAAACTCACTGACACATCCACACACGCAGCCACATAACACGCTGTACACGTGTAGGAATCTATTTATACAGCACTTACATCATACATACAGCCATCCAATGAATCTTCATATACGTTCCATGCAAATTGGGCAAAAAATGAATGTTCTTCTACCCATTCTACCCATCAACTGACTCAACAGACACAGCTCTTAGTGTCCTGAGGGCTTCGTTTCTGAGAGTCTTTAAAGCAGAACTCCAGGCACACATAACAAGATAACAGTGATTTGCCCGTTAAAATATAAAATAAGACAACAGAAGAGACAAGCATGTAGCCACCATTCCTTCTGGACCTTCACTGAACTGGTGGGGCTTATTTGGGAAGGTAGCCATGTAGCCACCAATCCATGTGAACTACGATAGGCTGGTGTCACTGGTTTAAAAAGGAAGCTATGTAGCCACCAATCCTTCTGGACCTTGGATGGACTGGCGGTGCTGATTTAGGAAGGCAGCCATGTACCCACCAATCCTTCTAGGCCTTCGATGGACTGGTGGTGCTGATTTAGGAAGGCAGCCATGTACCCACCAATCCTTCTAGGCCTTAGATTGGACTGGTGGTGCTGATTTAGGAAGGCAGCCATGTACCCACCAATCCTTCTGGTCTTTCGATGGACTAGGGCTGTTTTAGGAAGGTATCCATGTACCCACCAATCCTTCTGGACTGGACCTTCGATGGACTGGTGGTGCTGATTTAGAGAGGTAGCCATGTAGCCACCAATCCTTCTGGACCTAAGATGGACTGGTGGTGCTGGTTTAGGGAGGTAGCCATGTACCCACCAATCCTTCTGGACCTAAGATGGACTGGTGGTGCTGGTTTAGGAAGGTAGCCATGTACCTACCAGTCCTTCTGGACCTTCGATGGACTGGTGGTACTGATTTAGGAAGGGTGTAGGTTTAGGAAGGTTCCATTCGGGAAGCTTGTATGATATGTGAAGACAAGGTGTTTGTGTAAAGCCCACATACATGGACCCATCCTGTTATACAACAATAATCTCAGGAAGGATCTGTCTTGTATTCTGACACATACAGTTCCTACAAGCTGCACATTGACCGCTGCAGATAAACCAATCATGTTACCGAACGTTACCTGCTACATCATCCCAAATCCTCACATTGCCCCCCATCTACCTCCCCGTGTCAAACAACCCAACCCAATCATACGGGAACTTTTCTATCTTACAATAAAGTAAACATGTGCTGAGCGTCTGATAGACACATAGATGGAGGAATCTCACTGACACATCCACACACGCAGCCACATAACACGCTGTACACGTGTAGGAATCTATTTATACAGCATTTACATCATACACACAGCCATCCAATGAATCTTCATATACGTTCCATGCCAACTGGGCAAAAATGAATGTTCTTTGGGCTTTTTTACCCTCTTCCAGTCCAGGTCTTTTCTGGCACTTTTTGTTTCCATGTAACAATCAGTATTTTTTGCTAGAAAATTACTTAGAACCGCCAAACATTATATATATATATTCTCAAAGCAGAGGCCCTAGAGAATAAAATGGTGAGTGTTGCAATTTTTTTATGTCACGCTTTATTTACGCAGCAGTTCTTCAAACACAATTTTTTTTTAAATTGTAATGCAAAAAAAAAACACACACAAGATATAACCCAATTTTTTGTTGAAATATAAAAGATGATGTTATGCCAAGTAAATAGATACCAAACATGTCACGCTTTAAAATTGCGCACGCCTGTGGAATGGCGACAGACCACGTAAATTTTACTCTCCGTAGGCGACACTTTAACCACTTCAGCCCCAGAAAGGTTTTACCCCCATTCATCACCAGGCTATTTTTTGCGATATGGCACTGCGCTACTTTAACCGACAATTGCGCGGTCGTGCGACGCCGCACTCAAATAAAATTTACGTCCTTTCTTTCCCACGAATAGAGATTTCTTTTGGTGGTACCGTATATACTGGAGTATAAGCCGAGTTTTTCAGCACTTTTGTTTTGTGGTGAAAACGCCCCCCCTCGGCTTATACTCGAGTCAAGCACTTTTCTGTAGCAGAGAATGACATTTTCCGAACTGACATTGGAGCCCCCGTATCTCGGGGCCACTTGGTGCTAGGAACCCCAAATGTGGTGTACCAACCCAGAGGAACTGGTACCATAACATATCCAAAGCTTGAGTTCCTAGCCACATGTGACAACACTGAAGAAATGACACTTGTCTACAATGTAAAGTAGTGAGTGTACAGCTTGTATAACAGGAAAGGAAGCCAAGTCTTCTATAAAACTAAATCATAGAGGTGTGCAGACATATTTTTTTTCTGAATGATAAAAGACGCGTCTTTTCGGTTAACCTTTAACCTGTTGCTGCCCACATAACACTCATCCACACGCACATATGCATCACTGGACGATCGATGTTTCTGCGCTTACGGCACCGCGTTGTCAAAGACAGTCTTCTGTCCCCACTAAGGATTGGTACCTGGCAGGACCAGCTCCCAATCATTCCAGTTCAATTGTCACCTTTAAGCTCCATTCACACCTGAGTGTAGCGCGGCGACACCCGCGGCATCACTTTTTTTTTTTTTAGCACTTTTTGTGTTTTTTTTTTCTTTTTCTGGCACGTTTTTGGAGCGACACCATTCGTTTGGATACAATATATATGTATATATATATATATATATATATATATATATTTTTTTTTTTTTTTTTTTTTTTCTCCTTGTGGAGTTCAGATCACTAAAAAAGCACCCACACACCATATATGCATACACTTTGCATCTCAAATCTGGTCGAGTTCACATAAAGTCATGAAATTTGAAAGTCATGCAAACACTGTCACAGATCCTCACATGTAAGACTTTATCGTTTACAAAACACAGTGGTTTTTCATAGTGTTTCCTCATAATAACCTTTACAATATTCTCATTTATATATCAAAAAAATTTTTTGTAAACTGAGCAGACATATGATATCTTTCACACTATGCCGTGGCTGCTGGGCCATATGGCTCATATATACCTGCATTCATTTATAGAATGGTTTACATGTTTATACGTCTAAGCGCTAGTTTTAGCACCTATCTCAGTCCCGTGGAAAGAAAAGAAACTTTATATCTTCCTAACTTTCCTTCTTCAAAAGACTTTTAAAAGCAATATAAACTTTTTATTTATGGATATTTTTTGTATTGTCTATAGAAACATCTTGTCTGCACATTCACGTCTTCAATAAACACTCCACCATAAAACACACACCCAATTAACTCTATGTTAAGAGGCCATACAATCTAACGATCAGCTGTTCAGAGTTATACAATCAGTATGGGGTCATGTGTGAGACGTACAATGTGTATATAAGTGACTTTCATTGTTGTACAAACCAGCTATGAGTAAGCGCTCTATGGGAGCGTGAAACGCGTCAGCGGTTATGCTGTATCACTTCAACAGAGCAATGTACGCATTTTATACCATCTCATTTTTTCAATAAAGAAGATTTTACCTTCTTTATTCCAATCCGGAGTGCGGCAGTCCAGATTTTTCATTGCACCTATACCATTGGAATAGCAATCGCCAGCACCTGGAGCTCTGACAACCATTCACCCAGCGGAGGACGGGAAATTTAAACCCAGTTACCTGGAGCGGTGGTCACCAACCTGACCAATCGTTTGGATGGTCCTCCCTCCGCTCCAAAAACACTCCAAAGAAGCTCATTTACAGAATTTTGACGCAGAGCCAGGCACGTTTTGTGATTTTTGCCATGATTTTAGCGTGTTTTGTCGCTTGGGGTGCCATTTAGAAATAACGGCATCCAAAATGCGTCCCGTGTTTTGCCGCGATTCTGGAATCCCGGGCAGAATCGCGTGATTCCAGTATGCTCAGGTGTGAATGGAACCTTAAGTGAACTTGAAAAGTTTAACCCGATCGGTCACCAGCCCCGCACTCACCCCATCTAGGTTGCATGCAGCGTTTTCCTCCGGGTGGCAGCGGCGGGCGGCGTCTCCTCCTCCTGGTGCTTCACGGCGCCTTCCCCTGCGTCTCCTCCTCGGCAGCCAATAGGATCGCTAATCCCTCTCGACCAATCGGGTGACGGGTCTCAGGATCTGCTTCCTAATCGGCTGGGAGGAGAATCGGGGAAGACAATAGAGAGTATTAATTTGCTATCGTTACACAACTGGGTGGGATCGGGACGCAGTGTTCTGCGCCCCAAGCCCACCCTTTTTTAAGCCAATTGGAGCCTCAGACTCTAATCATGTGATTCTAAAAAAAAAAAAAAACCCATTGTAATCCATGCGTCTGACGTCCTGCAAGTAGATTAGGGGGGCCGGACGCATGGATTAGGGGGGCGCTCCGAACATTTTAAGGGGCCGCCAGGGCGGATGGGAAGGGGTTAAACTTTTCACATTCCCTTCAAGGTAAACAATATTAGGAAACGCTCGTTATACAGAAGTCTTCACTTTCCCTTTAGCGTTCATTAAAAAAGACAATAGATTCTCTTTTATTTAGGACGATCGTGTTTGGGCAGCTCTAGAGTCAGGGTGTTGGCCCCTCGTGACGCGCAGGTTGGGAATGCGCCGATCGCGTGCGCCCAGACTTGCCTTTCACGCCATTGTTTTTGGCCCCTGTGGTGAATACAATGTTACTTTCACCTTCCCTTTGTATAATGTTACATTGTTGCTGTGGAGGAGGTTTGTTCCATTCCTGGTCCAGCGCACACCAGAGACCTGCGAGCCGCCATTCCCGGAGGACATCTTTATCAGCCGCGCAGCTGGAAGGCGATGATTAGACATGTGCAATGCGTTTCGTTCCGAATTCGTCTTTTTTAACAAATTTCGACAAAATCGTTAATTATCTGAATTAACGAAAACCCAAATTTTTCTGAACATTCGTAAATTTGAATATTCGAAAATTCGCAGCATTGCAAATTCGTAAATTCGTAAATTCAAAAACCAGAAAATTCGAAAATTGCAAATTTGAAAATCTGGAAATTCGAAAATCCAGAAATTCCAAAATTCGTAAATTCCTAATTAGAAAATACTGATATTAGCTTAACTACTAATAACTATTAAATTATAGGTATTGGAATTTCATTTTAGATTTGGCTGTTAGTGAAGGTAATGAATACGAATTTATCCGAAGTTATGTATTATCCGAAATAACGAATGTCGCATCAAAACAAATGGAATGTAACGAATTAATAATAATAAATAACAATAATAATAATAAAAACTTTTTATTATTATTATTATTTTTCTATTAATTAATTCTATTCGATTTGTTTAGATTCAGCATTTGTTATTTTGGATAATTCATAACTTCGGATAAATTCGTATTTATTACCTTCACTAACAGCCAAATTTAAAAGGAAATTACGATACCTATAAATTTAATAGTTATTATTAGTTATTCTTTCGAATTTTCAGATTTTCTTTCCTATTTTTGGATTTTTGAATTTTCCAAATTTACGAATTTTCGAATTTACGAACCTCCAAATGAATGAATTGCGATCATAACAAATGACCCGAAAAACGAAAAAACAAAAAACTAATTAAACGTAAATGAACGAACTTTTTGGCAGTGCACATGTGTAGCGATGATGTCATGTTAGGAGCAGAAATACACGTTCTACTTTCACGTCATTCATAAATCTAGACGGTGTGTGAAGCTCATCACATCGACCTCCAGATATAGAAATTTTGTAGCAAAAGTGTCTCTGCTGTGGAGGTAAAGAGTGTAACTGGAGATAATACTGCATAACAGCCTCTAGATGGCACCGGGGAACATTATTATTTCCTATGATGATCAGCACCATCTAGTGGCCATAAGGTGGGATTTTTTTTCCATTCACACATTCAATCTGCAGAGAATCTAGCCTGAGAACATTCCATTTTGCCACAATCACACAGAATGAATTCACATGCCATGGATAAATAGATATGTGAATTGCTTTATGAATATACCCCTTAAAGGATGGGACAACACGTTCTCACATTTCAGGGGTCTTCAAACTTTCCAAACAAAGAGTCAGTTTACTGTCCTTCAGTCTTCAGAGAGGGCTGGACTGTGACCAGTGGGAGCAGAAAAATCCCCAGTGTCAATGGGAGTAAAAAAACTGACAGTGCCTGTGGTAAGTAGAGGAGGAATAGTGCCCCATCATTGGTGTCAGTGGGAAGAATAGTGCCCCATCATTGGTATCAGTGGGAGGAATAGTGCCCCATCATTGGTATCAGTGGGTGGAATAGTGCCCCATCATTGGTATCAGTGGGTGGAATAGTGCCCCATCAATGGTGTCAGTGGAAGGAATATCACCCCATCATTGGTATCAGTGGGAGGAATAGTGTCCCATCATTGGTATCAGTGGGAGGAATAGTGTCCCATCATTGGTGTCAGTGGGAGGAATAGTGCCCCATCATTGGTGTCAGTGGAAGGAATAGTGTCCCATCATTGGTGTTAGTGGGAGGAATAGTGCCCCATCATTGGTGTCAGTGGGAGGAATAGTGCCCCATCATTGGTGTCAGTGGGAGGAATAGTGCCCCATCATTGGTATCAGTGGAAGGAATAGTGCCCCATCATTGGTATCAGTGGGAGGAATAGTGTCCCATCATTGGTGTCAGTGGGAGGAATAGTGTCCCATCATTGGTATCAGTGGGAGGAATAGTGTCCCATCATTGGTATCAGTGGGAGGAATAGTGTCCCATCATTGGTGTCAGTGGGAGGAATAGTGCCCCATCATTGGTGTCAGTGGGAGGATAAGTGACCATCATTGGTATCAGTGGGAGGAATAGTGTCCCATCATTGGTATCAGTGGGAGGAATAGTGCCCCATCATTGGTGTCAGTGGGAGGAATAGTGCCCCATCATTGGTGTCAGTGGGAGGAATAGTCCCCCAAGGGCTGGATAAAGGTAAGTAAAGGGTCTCGTCTGGCCCTCTATGGCCCGATGGAAATCTCGGTCTATCCATGCAGAGTAAGGACATATTTTGTCCTCTCCTATAATATTCAGTGGCACAGATATTTCAATGGATAACGTTCAACCCGCAGGGAATATAGCCTAAGAACGATCGATTTTGTTCCATCGGCACAGAACAAACAATTGGCAGACCGCTATGTGAGCTTTATAATAAATGTGATCTTCTGGGTATCACAAACAGTTGTTTTTCTTTCTATCTCAGTGCTGCTGATCTCCAGCATCCTCTTCCAGCCACTTCCCGTCTCCGTCCCGCAGTGGCTGCACCTCATTGCTCTGGAGCGGATCCCTGATAGCGAGAATGGAGGCCCACGCCGGCGCTATGTGAGTTGGCAGTGCTGGGACAAGGTCACCCTGCGCCCACGGAAAGGATGCCAAACTGCGTCCCCCTCCCCCCCCCATTCATGATGTGTAAGCTTAGGGGATCCTCCGCCCAGCAGTCACTCACTTGTGGAAATCACTGTCACTATTCCTGCCAGCCTTGTAACAGAAGGAATGTGCGCCCCGGGCAGGCGACCCTCTCGCCCACCCCTTGTCCCGGCCCTGTGCGTTGGCACAACTTCCACCAAGGGGGGCGTGTGACAGGGGTGACAACGCGGGAGGGAGATTAGGAGACGGTCGTGTCACCCTACAGATCAGGAAGTGTCTGGACAAGGATCTTCATGGCGGGATCACTCGGGGATTATATTAATAAAGCTGTAGATTTATAAATATTACAATCGACCTCAGAAATGACATGAATGTGTTAAAGCCGAAGCTGAATCTGCTTTCTAGAATCTCACCGTTTATTGTATTTGTCACATACACAGCAGATGCTTCACCGGCTCCGGTTAATTATTGATCAGTTCTGAAAGTTCAATGTTTGTCCAGAAGACATCTGCCTGTCCTTATCAGAAGACCCGGAGATAAGGAGATAAAAGATGGAGGTCCAGGTGACACTCACCACCGATCTTCACCTTCCCCACACACAGAGCTGAATGTTACCGGCAGGACTTAGACCCCCGTCCACACCCGATCGATTATCTGCATGGAGCTCAGAAAACACTGGAGGAGGAAATCATCAATGATTCTCTATGGAGACGGTTCACATCTCCACCCCGAGTCACCCGAAGGCCAAACGAGTTCTGGAGCTTTCTTTTTGTCGATCGAATCGGGCAGATTTGGGCGTTTTTGTCGCGTTTGTATTCCCAGAGAAATGAATGGAAATGCGCCATTCGCGCAATTTTGCACTATTTTCTGCTCCAATGAAAAAAAAAAAAATAGTAATAATATATGAATAAATAAATGTAAAATAAATACACAAAATAACTAAAAATCATTGTAAATAAGTAAAATAAATGAATAATATGTAATAATACATTAATAAATAATAATTAACCTCTAACCTTACAAATATTAAATACATTAATATTATTATTATTATTATTATTATTATTATTATTATTATTAATAATAATAATAATAAAATAACAACACCCAAACTCAAACAAAAAAAATCAATATTAGTAATAATAATAATAATTAACCTCTAACCTTAAAAATATTAAATATATTATTATTATTATTATTATTATTAATTAAAATAACAACACCGAAACTCAAACAAAAAAATACATAATAATAATAATATTAATAATTCACCTCTAACCTTAAAAATATTAAATATTAAATACATTATTATTATTATTATTATTATTAATAATAATAATAATAATAATAATAATAATAAAACAAAAATACATTATTAATAATAATAATAATAATAATAATTAACCCTAATAATAAAATAACAACACCCAAACTCAAACAAAAAAAATGAATATTAGTAATAATAATAATAATTAACCTCTAACCTTAAAAATATTAAATACATTATTATTATTTTTAATAATAATAATAATAATAATAATAATAATAAAATAACAACACCGAAACTCGAACAAAAAAAATACATTATAATAATAATAATAATTAACCTCTAACCTTAAAAATATTAAATACATAATTATTATTATTATTATAATGTATTTTTTTGTTCAAGTTTCAGTGTTGTTATTTTATTATTATTATTATTATTTTTATTATTATTAATAATAATAATGTATTTAATATTTTTAAGGTTAGAGGTTAATTATTATTATTATTATTATTATTATTATTATTATTATTATTAATAATAATAATTAACCTCTAACCTTAAAAATATTAAATATATTATTATTATTATTATTATTATTATTATTATTAATAATATAACAACACCCAAATGCAAACAAAAAAATACATTATTAATAATAATAATAATAATAGTAATTAACCTTAATAATAAAATAACAACACCCAAACTCAAACAAAAAAAAATTAATATTAGTAATAATAATAATAATTAACCTCTAACCTTAAAAATATTAAATACATTTTTATTATTATTATTAATAAATAATAATAATAAAATAACACCCAAACTTGAACAAAAAAATACATTATTAATAATAATAATAAACCTTAAAAATAATAAATACATTATTATTGTTATTAATAATAATAATAATAATAATAATATAACAATACCCAAACTCAAACAAAAAAATACACTATTAATATTAATAATAATATTTTTTTGTGTTAGGGTTAGGGTGTTAATTATTTATTGATTGTTACATAGTATTATTTTATTGAATTTATTTATTTTTCATTTATGGTTTTTATTTATTTGTGTATTTATTTTACATTTATTTGTTACCTAGTATTACATAGTAGATGAGGTTGAAAAAAGACACAAGTCCATCAATTCCAACCTATGTGTGTGATTATATGTCAGTATTACATTGTATATCCCTGTATGTTGCAGTCGTTCAGGTGAATATTTTTTTGCATATTATCGATGCGACCACCGCCTGTGGAAGGGAATTCAACATCCTTACCACTCTTACAGTAAAGAACCCTCTACGTAGTTTAAGGTTATTCATTTATTATTATTCGTATAATAATAATAATAATAAATAAATAAAATAAAAAAATAAATAAAATAATAATAAATAACCCTAACCCCAACTGAACTCGAACCCCTTACCCTAAGGAAAGGAAAAAACATTATAATAAATGTAGCTCCTTGGGGTTCAGTCAGGGAGCTCCTCACCACATCCCTAGTCAGGAGTACCTACTGTAGTTAATTACGAGGGATCCATTGATTGAAGTCTGGCCTGGTTGTACTTTCCTCTTCTACCACCAGGTGGCCGGGGCACTTGGAGGTATTAGATTGAGAAGGACAACTCAAGGTCAGGTTATGAGTATATTGGGGTATCTCAGCCAATGGGCAGGGGTTTTGTTGACTCTCTTGGCCTGCTGGGAGAGCCTATATAGTTGGGTGAGGTCAGGTGATCCAGGTTCTTGTGTGCCACCCGGACCGTCGTCTGGGTGGACGTGTGTCGTACGCAGGGTCGTATTAAGAACATCATGGGTCTGGTGCTGAGGATTATGGTGGGGCTTTTTATAAAAATAAATAAATAAATAAATAAATAAAAGGGCACAATCTTTTTGTTATATTAAATTATATAGAGAGAGGGGGGATGAGAGAGGGGTGAGGGGTAAGGGAGGGGAGATGAGAGAGGAGTGAGGGAGGGGGGATGAGAGAGGGGTGAGGGGTAAAGGAGGGAGGATAAGAGAGGGGTGAGGGGTAAGGGAGGGAGGATGAGAGAGGGGTGAGGGATAAGGGAGGGGGGATGAAAGAGGGGTGAGGGGTAAGGGAGGGAGGATGAGAGAGGGGTGAGGGGTAAGGGAAGGAAGATGAGAGAGGGGTGAGGGGTAAGGGAGGGGGGATGAGAGAGGGGTGAAGGATAAGGGAAGGAGGATGAGAGAGGGGTGAGGGGTAAGGGAGGGAGGATGAGAGAGGGGTGAGGGGTAAGGGAGGGAGGATGAGAGAGGGGTGAGGGGTAAGGGAAGGAGGATGAGAGAGGGGTGAGGGGTAAGGGAGGGAGGATGAGAGAGGGGTGAGGGGTAAGGGAAGGAAGATGAGAGAGGGGTGAGGGGTAAGGGAGGGGGGATGAGAGAGGGGTGAAGGATAAGGGAAGGAGGATGAGAGAGGGGTGAGGGGAAGGGAAGGAGGATGAGAGAGGGGTGAGGGGTAAGGGAGGGGGCATGAGAGAGGAGTGAGGGAGGGGGGATGAGAGAGGGGTGAGGGGTAAAGGAGGGAGGATAAGAGAGGGGTGAGGGATAAGGGAGGGGGGATGAAAGAGGGGTGAGGGGTAAGGGAGGGAGGATGAGAGAGGGGTGAGGGGTAAGGGAAGGAAGATGAGAGAGGGGTGAGGGGTAAGGGAGGGGAGATGAGAGAGGAGTGAGGGAGGGGGGATGAGAGAGGGGTGAGGGGTAAAGGAGGGAGGATAAGAGAGGGGTGAGGGGTAAGGGAGGGAGGATGAGAGAGGGGTGAGGGATAAGGGAGGGGGGATGAAAGAGGGGTGAGGGGTAAGGGAGGGAGGATGAGAGAGGGGTGAGGGGTAAGGGAAGGAAGATGAGAGAGGGGTGAGGGGTAAGGGAGGGGGGATGAGAGAGGGGTGAAGGATAAGGGAAGGAGGATGAGAGAGGGGTGAGGGGTAAGGGAGGGAGGATGAGAGAGGGGTGGGGGTAAGGGAGGGAGGATGAGAGAGGGGTGAGGGGTAAGGGAAGGAGGATGAGAGAGGGGTGAGGGGTAAGGGAGGAGGATGAGAGAGGGGTGAGGGGTAAGGGAAGGAAGATGAGAGAGGGGTGAGGGGTAAGGGAGGGGGATGAGAGAGGGGTGAAGGATAAGGGAAGGAGGATGAGAGAGGGTGTGAGGGGAAGGGAAGGAGGATGAGAGAGGGGTGAGGGGTAAGGGAGGGGGCATGAGAGAGGAGTGAGGGAGGGGGGATGAGAGAGAGGTGTGAGGGGTTAAAGGAGGGAGGATAAGAGAGGGGTGAGGGATAAGGGAGGGGGGATGAAAGAGGGGTGAGGGGTAAGGGAGGGAGGATGAGAGAGGGGTGAGGGGTAAGGGAAGGAAGATGAGAGAGGGGTGAGGGGTAAGGGAGGGGGGATGAGAGAGGGGTGAAGGATAAGGGAAGGAGGATGAGAGAGGGGTGAGGGGTAAGGGAGGGAGGATGAGAGAGGGGTGAGGGGTAAGGGAAGGAAGATGAGAGAGGGGTGAGGGGTAAAGGGAGGGGGCATGAGAGAGGGATGAGGGGTAAGGGAAGGAAGATGAGAGAGGGGTGAGGGTAAGGGAGGGGGCATGAGAGAGGGGTGAAGGATAAGGGAAGGAGGATGAGAGAGGGGTGAGGGGTAAGGGAAGGAGGATGAGAGAGGGGTGAGGGGTGGAAGGAGGATGAGAGAGGGGTGAGGGGTAAGGAGGGAGATGAGAGAGGGGTGAGGGGTAAGGGAGGGGGGGTGAGAGAGGGGTGAAGGATAAGGGAAGGAGGATGAGAGAGGGGTGAGGGGTAAGGGAGGGAGGATGATAGAGGGGTGAGGGGTAAGGGAAGGAAGATGAGAGAGGGGTGAGGGGGTAAGGGAGGGAGGATGAGAGAGGGGTGAGGGGTAAGGGAGGAGGGATGAGAGAGGGGTGAGGGGTAAGGGAGGGAAGATGAGAGAGGGGTGAGGGGTAAGGGAGGGAGGATGAGAGAGGGGTGAGGGGAAGGGAAGGAGGATGAGAGAGGGGTGAGGGGTAAGGGAGGGGGCATGAGAGAGGGGTGAGGGGTAAGGGAAGGAAGATGAGAGGAGGGGTGAGGGGTAAGGGAGGGGGCATGAGAGAGGGGTGAAGGATAAGGGAAGGAGGATGAGAGAGGGGTGAGGGGTAAGGGAAGGGGATGAGAGAGGGGTGAGGGGTAAGGGAGGGAGGATGAGAGAGGGGTGAGGGGTAAGGGAGGGGGGGTGAGAGAGGGGTGAAGGATAAGGGAAGGAGGATGAGAGAGGGGTGAGGGGTAAGGAGGGAGGATGATAGAGGGGTGAGGGGTAAGGGAAGGAAGATGAGAGAGGGGTGAGGGGTAAGGGAGGGAGGATGAGAGAGGGGTGAGGGGTAAGGGAGGGAGGATGAGAGGGGGTGAGGGGTAAGGGAGGGAAGATGAGAGAGGGGTGAGGGGTAAGGGAGGGAAGATGAGAGAGGGGTGAGGGGTAAGGGAGGGAGGGAGGATGAGAGAGGGGTGAGGGGTAAGGGAGGGAGGATGAGAGAGGGGTGAGGGGTAAGGGAGGGAGGGAGGATGAGAGAGGGGTGAGGGGTAAGGGAGGGAGGGAGGATGAGAGAGGGGTGAGGGGTAAGGGAGGGAGGATGAGAGAGGGGTGAGGGGTAAGGGAGGGAGGGAGGATGAGAGAGGGGTGAGGGGTAAGGGAGGGAGGATGAGAGAGGGGTGGGGGTAAGGGAGGGAGGGAGGATGAGAGAGGGGTGAGGGGTAAGGGAGGGAGGATAAGAGGAGGGGTGAGGGGTAAGGGAGGGAGGATGAGAGAGGGGTGAGGGGTAAGGGAAGGAGGATGAGAGAGGGGTGAGGGGTAAGGGAGGGAAGATGAGAGAGGGGTGAGGGGTAAGGGACGGGAGGATGAGAGAGGGGTGAGGGGTAAGGGAGGGAGGATGAGAGAGGGGTGAGGGGTAAGGGAGGAGGATGAGAGAGGGGTGAGGGGTAAGGGAGGGAAGATGAGAGAGGGGTGAGGGGTAAGGGAGGGAAGATGAGAGAGGGGTGAGGGGTAAGGGAGGGAGGATGAGAGAGGGGTGAGGGGTAAGGGAGGGAGGATGAGAGAGGGGTGAGGGGTAAGGGAGGGAGGATGAGAGAGGGGTGAGGGGTAAGGGAGGGAGGATGAGAGAGGGGTGAGGGGTAAGGGAGGGAGGATGAGAGAGGGGTGAGGGTTAAGGGAAGGAGGATGAGAGAGGGGTGAGGGGTAAGGGAGGGAGGATGAGAGAGGGGTGAGGGGTAAGGGAGGGAGGATGAGAGAGGGGTGAGGGGTAAGGGAGGGGGGATGATAGAGGGGGAGGAGGAGAGAGAGGTGAGGGGTAAGGGAGGGAGGATGAGAGAGGGGTGAGGGGTAAGGGAGGGAGGATGAGAGAGGGGTGAGGGGTAAGGGAGGGAGGATGAGAGAGGGGTGAGGGGTAAGGGAGGGAGGATGAGAGAGGGTAAGGGAGGGAGGATGAGAGAGGGGTGAGGGGTAAGGGAGGGAGGATGAGAGAGGGGAGGAGGATGAGAGAGGGGTGAGGGGTAAGGGAGGGAGGATGAGAGAGGGGTGAGGGGTAAGGGAGGGAGGATGAGAGAGGGGTGAGGGGTAAGGGAGGGAGGATGAGAGAGGGGTGAGGGATAAGGGAGGGAGGATGAGAGAGGGGTGAGGGGTAAGGGAGGGAGGATGAGAGAGGGGTGAGGGGTAAGGGAGGGAGGATGAGAGATGGGTGAGGGCCCGCCGGACTGATCACAGCGCAGGGTTATTGACAGGTAAGTGTACCCCAATATGCTGCACATATCATACATTATGACATAACCTACCTCAGGGCCTCTAAAAAGTAGTAATGTTAGTGAAGTTAACTATCACTTTACAATCACAGGATCCCAGGAGCCTCTCATGGGGCCCCTACAGACCCGGTGGCCCTTGGGGCAGTGACCAGTTGCCAACATTTCAAAAATATTTCCAGGGACACTTTTTTTTTCAGTGGTATATTTGGAGTAGCTGACATCCCCCATGTCCCTCTATACATCGCAATAGTGATCATAAAATAAAATGAGTACTAATAATGGGCAGAACAAATATGAGGACTGAGCCATTCTAGAGCTGGTAACATTGAGGATATTCAATATAATTTTAAAGAACTGTTTTTGTGGGTAAGAGGCACAGGAGAGGAGTATGGATGATATAAAAGTGGGAAGTATGTGCAGGTGAGGGAGAGGAGTGTGGAGGGTATAACAGAGGGCACTATTTACAGGAGAGGAGTGTGGGGGGTATGATGGGGGCAGTATATACAGGAGAGGAGTGTGGAGGGTATGACAGTGGGAGGTATGTACAGGAGAGGAGTGTGGAGGATATGACAGTGGGCGGTATGTACAGGAGAGGAGTGTGGAGGGTATGACAGTGAGTGGTATGTACAGGAGAGGAGTGTGGAGGATATGACAGTGGGCGGTATGTATAGGAGAGGAGTGTGGAGGATATGACAGTGGGCGGTATGTACAGGAGAGGAGTGTGGAGGATATGACAGTGGGCAGTATGTACAGGAGAGGAGTGTGGAGGGTATGACAGTGGGCAGTATGTACAGGAGAGGAGTGTGGAGGATATGACAGTGGGCGGTATGTACAGGAGAGGAGTGTGGAGGATATGACAGTGGGCGGTATGTACAGGAGAGGAGTGTGGAGGATATGACAGTGGGCGGTATGTACAGGAGAGGAGTGTGGAGGATATGACAGTGGGCGGTATGTACAGGAGAGGAGTGTGGAGGGTATGATGGGGGCAGTATGTACAGGAGAGGAGTGTGGAGGATATGACAGCGGGCGGTATGTACAGGAGAGGAGTGTGGAGGATATGACAGTGGGCGGTATGTACAGGAGAGGAGTGTGGAGGGTATGACAGTGAGTGGTATGTACAGGAGAGGAGTGTGGAGGATATGACAGTGTTCGGTATGTATAGGAGAGGAGTGTGGAGGATATGACAGTGGGCAGTATGTACAGGAGAGGAGTGTGGAGGGTATGACAGTGGGCAGTATGTACAGGAGAGGAGTGTGGAGGATATGACAGTGGGCGGTATGTACAGGAGAGGAGTGTGGAGGATATGACAGTGGGCGGTATGTACAGGAGAGGAGTGTGGAGGGTATGACAGTGAGCAGTATATACAGGAGAGGAGTGTGAAGGGTATGACAGTGGGCGGTATGTACAGGAGAGGAGTGTGGAGTATATGACAGTGAGCAGTATGTACAGGAGAGGAGTGTGGAGGATATGACAGTGGGCGGTATGTACAGGAGAGGAGTGTGGAGGGAATGACAGTGGGCGGTATGTACAGGAGAGGAGTGTGGAGGGTATGACAGAGGGCGGTATGTACAGGAGAGGAGTGTGGAGGATATGAAAGTGGGCGGTATGTATAGGAGAGGAGTGTGGAGGGTATGACAGTGAGCAGTATGTACAGGAGAGGAGTGTGGAGGGTATGACAGTGGGCGGTATGTACAGGAGAGGAGTGTGGAGGGTATGACAGTGGGCGGTATGTACAGGAGAGGAGTGTGGAGGGAATGACAGTGGGCGGTATGTACAGGAGAGGAGTGTGGAGGGAATGACAGTGGGCGGTATGTACAGGAGAGGAGTGTGGAGGGTATGACAGTGGGCGGTATGTACAGGAGAGGAGTGTGGAGGGTATGACAGTGAGCAGTATGTACAGGAGAGGAGTGTGGAGGGTATGACAGTGAGCAGTATGTACAGGAGAGGAGTGTGGAGGGTATGACAGTGGGCGGTATGTACAGGAGAGGAGTGTGGAGGGAATGACAGTGGGCGGTATGTACAGGAGAGGAGTGTGGAGGGAATGACAGTGGGCGGTATGTACAGGAGAGGAGTGTGGAGGGTATGACAGTGAGCACTATGTACAGGAGAGGAGTGTGGAGGGTATGACAGTGAGAGGTATGTACAGGAGAGGAGTGTGGAGGGTATGACAGTGGGTGCTATGTACAGGAGAGGAGTGTGGAGGGAATGACAGTGGGCGGTATGTACAGGAGAGGAGTGTGGATGGGAATGACAGTGGGCGGTATGTACAGGAGAGGAGTGTGGAGGGTATGACAGTGAGCACTATGTACAGGAGAGGAGTGTGGAGGGTATGACAGTGAGAGGTATGTACAGGAGAGGAGTGTGGAGGGTATGACAGTGAGAGGTATGTACAGGAGAGGAGTGTGGAGGATATGACAGTGGGCAGTATGTACAGGAGAGGAGTGTGGAGGGTATGACAGTGAGAGGTATGTACAGGAGAGGAGTGTGGAGGGTATGACAGTGAGTGGTATGTACAGGAGAGGAGTGTGGAGGATATGACAGTGGGCGGTATGTATAGGAGAGGAGTGTGGAGGATATGACAGTGGGCGGTATGTACAGGAGAGGAGTGTGGAGGATATGACAGTGGGCGGTATGTACAGGAGAGGAGTGTGGAGGATATGACAGTGGGCGGTATGTACAGGAGAGGAGTGTGGAGGATATGACAGTGGGCGGTATGTACAGGAGAGGAGTGTGGAGGATATGACAGTGGGCGGTATGTACAGGAGAGGAGTGTGGAGGATATGACAGCGGGCGGTATGTACAGGAGAGGAGTGTGGAGGATATGACAGTGGGCGGTATGTACAGGAGAGGAGTGTGGAGGGTATGACAGTGAGTGGTATGTACAGGAGAGGAGTGTGGAGGATATGACAGTGTTCGGTATGTATAGGAGAGGAGTGTGGAGGATATGACAGTGGGCAGTATGTACAGGAGAGGAGTGTGGAGGGTATGACAGTGGGCAGTATGTACAGGAGAGGAGTGTGGAGGATATGACAGTGGGCGGTATGTACAGGAGAGGAGTGTGGAGGGTATGACAGTGGGAGGTATGTACAGGAGAGGAGTGTGGAGGGTATGACAGTGAGCACTATGTACAGGAGAGGAGTGTGGAGGGTATGACAGTGAGAGGTATGTACAGGAGAGGAGTGTGGAGGGTATGACAGTGGGCGGTATGTACAGGAGAGGAGTGTGGGGGGTATGACAGTGGGAGGTATGTACAGGAGAGGAGTGTGAAGGATATGACAGTGGGTGGTATGTACAGGAGAGGAGTGTGAAGGATATGACAGTGGGCGGTATGTACAGGAGAGGAGTGTGGGGGGTATGACAGTGGGAGGTATGTACAGGAGAGGAGTGTGAAGGATATGACAGTGGGTTGTATGTACAGGAGAGGAGTGTGAAGGATATGACAGTGGGCGGGTATGTACAGGAGAGGAGTGTGAAGGATATGACAGTGGGCAGTATGTACAGGAGAGGAGTGTGAAGGATATGACAGTGAGCAGTATGGTACAGGAGAGGAGTGTGGAGGGTATGACAGTGAGCAGTATGTACAGGAGAGGAGTGTGGAGGGTATGACAGTGGGCGGTATGTACAGGAGAGGAGTGTGGAGGGTATGACAGTGGGAGGTATGTACAGGAGAGGAGTGTGGGGGATATGACAGTGGGCAGTATATACAGGAGAGGAGTGTGGAGGATATGACAGTGGGCAGTATGTACAGGAGAGGAGTGTGAAGGATATGACAGTGGGCGGTATGTACAGGAGAGGAGTGTGGAGGGAATGACAGTGAGCAGTATGTACAGGAGAGGAGTGTGGAGGGTATGACAGTGAGCAGTATGTACAGGAGAGGAGTGTGGAGGATATGACAGTGGGCAGTATGTACAGGAGAGGAGTGTGGAGGGTATGACAGTGGGCGGTATGTACAGGAGAGGAGTGTGGAGGGTATGACAGTGGGCAGTATGTACAGGAGAGGAGTGTGGAGGGTATGACAGTGGGCGGTATGTACAGGAGAGGAGTGTGGAGGGTATGACAGTGGGCAGTATGTACAGGAGAGGAGTGTGGAGGGTATGACAGTGGGCGGTATGTACAGGAGAGGAGTGTGGAGGGTATGACAGTGGGAGGTATGTACAGGAGAGGAGTGTGGGGGATATGACAGTGGGCAGTATATACAGGAGAGGAGTGTGGAGGATATGACAGTGGGCGGTATGTACAGGAGAGGAGTGTGGAGGATATGACAGTGGGCGGTATGTACAGGAGAGGAGTGTGGAGGATATGACAGTGGGCAGTATATACAGGAGAGGAGTGTGGGGGGTATGACAGTGGGCGGTATGTACAGGAGAGGAGTGTGGAGGATATGACAGTGGGCAGTATGTACAGGAGAGGAGTGTGGAGGGTATGACAGTGGGCGGTATGTACAGGAGAGGAGTGTGGAGGGTATGACAGTGGGAGGTATGTACAGGAGAGGAGTGTGGGGGATATGACAGTGGGCAGTATATACAGGAGAGGAGTGTGGAGGATATGACAGTGGGCGGTATGTACAGGAGAGGAGTGTGGAGGATATGACAGTGGGCGGTATGTACAGGAGAGGAGTGTGGAGGATATGACAGTGGGCGGTATGTACAGGAGAGGAGTGTGGAGGATATGACAGTGGGCAGTATATACAGGAGAGGAGTGTGGGGGGTATGACAGTGGGCGGTATGTACAGGAGAGGAGTGTGGAGGATATGACAGTGGGCGGTATGTACAGGAGAGGAGTGTGGGGGGTATGACAGTGGGCAGTATATACAGGAGAGGAGTGTGGGGGGTATGACAGTGAGCACTATGTACAGGAGAGGAGTGTGGGGGATATGACAGTGGGCGGTATGTACAGGAGAGGAGTGTGGGGGATATGACAGTGAGCACTATGTACAGGAGAGGAGTGTGGAGGATATGACAGTGGGCGGTATGTACAGGAGAGGAGTGTGGGGGGTATGACAGAGGGCAGTATATACAGGAGAGGAGTGTGGAGGGTATGACAGTGGGCAGTATGTACAGGAGAGGAGTGTGGAGGATATGACAGTGGGCAGTATGTACAGGAGAGGAGTGTGGAGGATATGACAGCGGGTACTATGTACAGGTGAAGAGGATGAAGGAATCTGGGAAGGATAAATGTAAAGGTTTGTGGAAGGATGTTTAGGGACTGCGTAGTGGTTAAGTGGGACATACATGGATTGAAATGAAGCCAATTAAGCAGAGACCAGCCATAGTCGATCTATGTATAGCATAGCTGGTTGTACACAAGTCAATCTATTAACCACTTCAGCCCCGGACCATTTGGCTGCCCAAAGACCGGAGCACTTTTTGCGATTCGGCACTGCGGCGCTTTAACTGACAATTGCGCGGTCGTGCGACGTGGCTCCCAAACAAAATTGACGTCCTTTTTTCCCACAAATAGAGCTTTCTTTTGGTGGTATTTGATCACCTCTGCGGTTCTTATTTTTTGCGCTATAAACAAAAAAAATAGCATCAATTTTGAAAAAAACGCATTGTTTTTTTATTTTTGCTATAATAAATATCCCCAAAAAATATATAAAAAAACATTTTTTCCTCAGTTTAGGCCGATACGTATTCTTCTACATATTTTTGGTAAAAAAAAAATCGCAATAATAAGCGTTTATTGATTGGTTTGCGCAAAAGTTATAGCATTTACAAAATAGGGGATAGTTTTATGGCATTTTTATTAATAATTTTTTTTTACTAGTAATGGCAGCGATCAGCGATTTTTATCATGACTGCGACATTATGGTGGACAGATCAGACACTTTTGGCGCGATTTTGGGACCATTCACGTTTAAACAGCGATCAGTGCGATTAAAAATGCATTGATTACTGTGTAAATGGCACTGGCAGTGAAGGGGTTAACCACTAGGCGGCGCTGTAGGGGTTAAGTGTGTCCTAGGGAGGGACTCCAACTGTAGGGGGGAGGGGCTGTGTGTGATACGACACTGATCACCACTCCCGATTACAGGGAGCTGTGATCAGTGTCCTGTCACTAGGCAGAACGGGGGGAAATGCTTGTTTACATCAGCATTTCCCGGTTCTTCCTCTCCGTGAGATGATCGAGGGTATCCCCACGGACATCTGGTCTGCGGGACCCGCGATCACACTCATGGAGGTCGCGGCGGGCGCGGGTGGTGCCCGCAAACCGCTTCTTACAGCGCAACGTACAGGTTCTGCCTATATGTGCCCTTCTGCCGATGTATATCGTCGTGAGCCGGTCGGCAAGCGTTTAATCAACTTGAGTACAACCAGCCTGTCAGGTTTTTCCCCAAACAGTCAGTGCTCCCAGCTATAGTTAGCACCACTGATGATTGTATTATGTGGGTTGGGAAGGATCCCCACTGGCAGAACACAATATCACTGCGGGAGTGATTCCCCCATCCACAGGTCAGCAGGTGGGAGGGTGTGTGTGGGGACAGGCTGGGAAGGGAGGTCTGTCAGCAGGGGGGTGTGGGGTGGTCATGGAGGGATATCAATCAGCGGGTGGGGGTTGTAACTGGGAGTGATATCTTTTGGAGTTGGGTCTGTCATCTGCAGGTTGGGAAATGGTCACTTGTAATATAAATTGAAGGGAGGTGGCTAACATGGGAAGTGGCTGCGGAGTAACCTGATTGGTGGGGAGTGACCTGATTGGAGGGGAGTGACCTGGTTGGTGGGGAATGACCTGATTGGTGGGGAGTGTGAAATGGATGATGTGTTTCAAGTTTCTTTCACATTTGCGGTAATGCTTACTGCCCTCTGAAAAGTGATCTGTGGTAGATTGCTTTTCAGCTAGTGGTATAGCAGCAGCCGACAGGCGTTCATGAGGTGCTACCTCAGAAACACTCATCCTCGAAATTGCTATTTCTGACCATGCCCCTATTTTGTTACTTATACGTGGCTTTGGCCCCCCCACCTCCCTCAAGGTCATGGCGCTTTCCCCAATTCCAGGCCCGCAACCCATATCTCCAGAAAACCATATAAGAGACTTGGTCGATTTACGAATCAACCAATGCTGCTCCCCACTGCCATGACTCCACCCTACTCTGGGATGCGGGCAAGGCACGGAAAGATCATAGCCTTCGCCACAGCGCATAAAAGAAAGGTCCTCAAAAAATTTTGTACAGCCAGCGACCATTTACGCTTCACCCAGGTACAGCTATCGCGCAACAATACCCCCATGACTCTTGGCGGGAAGCCAAATCAAACTTTGATATGTGGGCCAACGCCCAGGAAGGTATTTATAAGTCTCCCTCTGACCTACAGTACCACAAATTTGGCAATAAGTCCGGGAAATTGCTGGCGAGGCTGTGCAAGGGTGATCACGTTCCCACCCACATAACCTCACTAAAAGACACCAAAGGTAACACATGTTCCTCCCCCAACAATATCAGTAACATCCTTGAACAATATTACACCCATCTGTACAGCCCGGACTCCACTGATTTACATGCCGCTCAGGACTTCTTAAAGGAGGTGAACCTTCCTCAAATTGACCCCACTCACCTCTCTCAACTAAACTCTCCGATCACTGAGACAGAAATCCACAAGACGATCTCCTCCCTCAGGAATGGGAAAAAGCCTCGGGCCCAGACGGATACACCCCTGAGTTCTACAAGTTGACCGCTCAATCAGTGGTCCCGACCCTGGCAAAGTTCTATCACGCCATTGTCCAGGGAGGTGATTACATCCCTTCTGGATTCCAGGCCCATATTAAGCTGATTGACAAGAAAGGGAAAGACCCATCAGAACTTAGTTTCTACAGGCCGATTTCCCTTCTCAACATAGACTCTAAAATCTTATCCAAGATCATCGCCAACAGACTAGCCAAAATCATGCCCACCCTAATCCACCCAGCTCAGGCAGGCTTCACCCAAGGTCGCTCCGTGTCATCTAATATCCAAAAAGTTCTTACAGACATGCCAAAACAAACATCAGTGAAGACGTAGCCATAATCTCCCTTGACGCGGAGAAAGGCCTTTGGCAATGTTGGCTTTACCTGGTTGTCATCGGTTCTGCAACATTTTGGTTTCTCTGGTCCCTTCCTTCACCTAATCTCCTCTATGTATGCCGCTCCTACAGCTAATGTTGTAGTGGCCGGCATCATCTCAAAACCTATCAAACTACATGAAGGCACCAGACAAGGATGTCCCCTCTCCCCACTTCTCTTCAATCCAGCCCTAGAGCCATTGTCTCGACATCTGCTATACCACCCCTCCCTACAATGAGTGCAAATACGTCAAAAGGAACTCCGCCTAGCTCTGTTTGCAGACGACATCCTCATCTTTACATCTGACCCTGCCACCGACATGCCTCTCATCCAAGACTCACTGGGTTTAGGGGGTACTCAAGCCTACATATCAACTTTGCCAAAGCGAGTCCTTCCTCTATTCCACCACAAAATCCCCTCATGGGCCAACTCCTCTATTTTTTCTATTGCAAAACACCACATCTCCTTATCTAGGGGTAAACATTGGTAAAAAACCCCTTCATCCCTCTACAATCTTAACTTCACCCCGTAATATCTAGGATTATAAACAAGTTGGAGACATGGATGGACCTCCTCATCTCGCTCTCTCGGGGAGATGTCACTTATTTAAAATGGTCAGCTTCGCCAGACTATTGTACCCTCTACAAACCATTCCCCTACTACTACTATGACACAAAGATGTACAATCTTTACAAAGAACCTTATTCAAATTTCTCTGGCAAAAACGACACCCTCGGTATATCAGTGCAAAAACTCTTTCTCCCGAAGAGCGAGGGGGGAGCTAACCTCCCTAATCTTAGAATGTACAATCTATCTTGCCTCTTAAGAATATGTCTAGACTGGATTTCGCAAACCTCCAGATACTCCAACTTCGACCTAGAAGCCCAAATGGTAACCCCTTACTGCCTACCAGCCTTCTCCACTGCAAACTGCGCTCCACCCCCCCACATCTTCAACAAAATCTGCTAATCTGAGACATGCTAATAGTATGGAAGTCAGACGGAGCTAAACTTATCCCCATGGATCTCTCAACACCCCCCCAATCCACGGAAACCCTTCCTTCTCCCCCACTTTGTCTCCACTTGACCTTGCAGACCTGGACTCATCGGAAACTACTGCACTTGCTCAACTCTTTGACCCGATAACGGGCAAACCCAGACTGGTCTCACAATCTCTGGACCTCTTTGACCTGCCACAAAGCCATTTCCTGTCCGTCCCGTCCTATGCCCAAACAAACTCCAACGTTTTGGCCCCTTCATCCTGGCCATCCTACTGGAACAACTATGTTTGAAGCTATTGGACATTTACAAACCTTTGAACCTACGCCTCAGCAACCTCTGCATGCCAACCTCTGTCGCATCTTGGAACTCTGATCTCAACCGCATCATAACTGGATAAACCCCACATGTGCATATGTCACCAACGAGTTCTGGCGTGAGCAACAGTTCAAAATAATGGCATCGTGCATCTTCCTTTCCTATCCTCATTCCAACAAACACCCAAGCGACAATGCCCGCTGTGTGACCAGGAAAGACCAACATTGCTCCACAGACTCTGGATCTGTCCTCACATCTTTGCCTTCTGGAACCAATTTGAGAATTTTGCTTTAAAGGTCACCAGTCATACTCCAGCAAAAGACATTTTCCCTCTACTCTTTGGATACCTAGAAAGCACAATTTCAAATCGATCGACCACCCAACCAACGTTCCCTCAGCGCAACGAAGCTTGGCTATCAACCTGCTGCATGTCAGCTAGACGCGCTATACTCCAAGTGGTCCTCTGCTTCTCCTCTGACAGTCCAGGATGTCAAACTAGACCTAACATCGCTTTAGACAAAAAGCTCATCTAAACACGGCCTGACACCCCAATTTAGATGTAACACCTTCCCCCTCCCTCTACAATCAATGGAGCCCCCCCAACACCTACAGAACTTTGCTCTCCGTAAGATCATAAACAGACCAAACTAATACTCGAACCTGGTGACACCTCAACCTCCTCCTCTGTTATCAGCTTTCAACATCGAGTGCCACCCCCTCCCCCCCCCCACATAAGGCAATAACTCACAGTTCAGTGACTACCCTAGGTCACCCCTACCCCCCTGTTCCCCCCTCCATTGTGAAACGTTGGCCTAAAAGGATCTACCACTATTCCCGCCCCCCCTTCCCACCCCTGTATTCCCAGATTGTTTTATTGTGTATCCTTGATGCCATTCTTACCTAAGTGTATCATTTTTCAATGACTCCATCCATAGTCTCCACCCCTTTGTCTACATAGTTTTCACTCTCTTTTTTGACCAGTTATATCTTTAAAAACCCTTTCATGACTAAGCCTATTTTTGAAAATTTGGTGGTTACAAGTTAAAATCCGTATTTTTGCTAGAAAATTACTTAGAACCCCCAAACATTATATATATATATTTTTTAGCAGAGAATCTAGAGAATAAAATGGAGATTGTTGCAATATTTTATATCACACGGTGTTTTAAACACAATTTTTTGGGAAAAGGGACATTTTCATGATTTTAAAAAAATCCAAACAGTAAAGTTACCCATTTTTTTGTATAATGTGAAAGATGATGTTATGCCGAGTAAATAAAATATATATATATATATTATATATATATATATATATAGATATAGATATAGATATAGATATAAAGCGTGACATACCAAACACGTCACCCTTTATAATTGCACGCACTCGTGGAATGGTGACAAACTACGGTACCTAAGAATTCCATAGGCGACGCTTTAAATTTTTTTTTTTACGGTACCAGGTTAGAGTTACAGAGGAGGTCTGGTGATAGAATTTTTGATCTCACTCTGACAATCGTGGCGATACCTCACATGTGTGCTTTGAACACCGTTTACATATGCGGGCGCAACTTCCGTATGCGTTTTCTTTGCTGCGCGAGCTCGTGGGACGGGGGGCGCTTTAAAAAAATATTATTTTCTTATTTATTTTATTTAATTATATATTTATAAATTGTGTTTAAAAAAAAAAATTGATGACTTTTATTGCTGTCACAAGGAATGTAAACATCCCATGTGACAGTAATAGGTGGTGACAGGTACTCTTTATGGAGGGATCGGGGGTCTAAAATCCCTCCTTTACACTTCAAAGTATTCAGAATCGACGAAAACGGTGATTCTGAATACTGTGTATTTTTTTTAAACCGGCGCCATTGGCAGCCGAGTAAACGGAAAGTGACGTCATGACGTCGCTTCCGCGTTTACAATTAGAAGGCCGGAACGAAGCCGCCCACAGCTTCGTTCCAGCCCGCCCCCAGCCGCTGGAGGCAGCCGATTGGCCACCGGGCCTCTCGATCGAACGGGAGGCCCGGTAAGAGCGGCGGAAGGCTGCGGGAGGGGGATGTCCCCTCCCGCTCCTCCGGTATAACAGCCGAGCGGCTTTTAGCCGCATCAGTTGTTATATTCGGATAGCTGATCGCCGGCTCTAAACAACAGTACTGGGATGATGCCTGCAGCTGCGTGCATCATCCCGGTATAACCCGGAAAGCCGAGTACGCACCACTGCGTACGGTCGGCGAGAAGGGGTTAGATCATTACGGTGAGATGTACGTTGAGGGAGGCTCGGAGCCCTCAACCCACCTGCCTTTGCCTCTCCCCTTCCCTCTCCCGCAACCGGAGCCGAGGAGGGCGACGCCAAGGGATGGGGAGATGTCTCTCCATCCTTCATATCATAATAGGATCTCACTAGTGAAAACCTACCCATTCCTGTATTCATATCTCTGACTCTATTAGTATGTGTGCGAACTATAAGTGTATGCTATCAGGCCTAATCCTACTCAGGGAAAGCCTCAGCAAGTTCATTTGGAATGAAACTTTGTTCCCTCTCATGGTGGAAAAAACAATAAAGTGTTTTAAAAAAAAAAAAAAAAAAAAAAAAAAAAGGGGGGGGGGGGGGTCCTGCACCATTTTGGTGCGAATGTGATGCGATTTCAGCCATACAGTTTGAATGGCTCAACACACATCGCACAAACATCGCATGTGATCTGCACAGCAGTGCGGTGTGAAACTCATGCAATGTCTGTGATCATAAAAGTGTGAACCCAGCCTTAAAAAAGAAACTTCAGCAAATTTAAAAAAAAATCCCCCCCCCCCAAATCCCCCTTCTAGCAACACCCCCCCCCCACACACACACACACACACAAATCCTCTCCCCAAATCCCTGCTCCAGGCAGCAATCCCCCCTCCAAATTCCCCATCCAGCACAAAGACTCCTCCCTAGTACAAATCATCTCCCCCCCTGCCCAATCTTCTTTTCTTCCTTCATCTTCCCCCAATTTTCCCTCGTAGCACAAATCCCCCCCCCCCCCCCCCAGGACAAAGTCATCTAGAGCCCAGGGCGAACATGTCAAAATGCGCCCCTCCCCCAAGATGTATGAGCATTATGTGTCAGCAAAAATCCCCCCCCCCCCACAAAAACACTGAGCACTACTCTGCATGCTTTGCCCCCCTCCTCCAATCTTCATTCTAGTAAAAATCCCCCCCCTCCCCCTCCCAAGTTCCCCCCTCCCAGTACAAATCCTCCTTTCCCAATCCTACTTCCCAGTAGAAATCATCTTCCCCCCCCCCACTAAATCTTCTTTCCTTCCTTCCCCCAATTTTCCCCTCCCAGTACAAATCCCCCACCAATTTTGAGCACAAGCCCCTGTCACCAGTGCCGTGACAAAGTCATCTAGAGCCCAGGGCGAACATGCCAAACTGCACCCCCCCCCCCAAGATATATGAGCATTATGTGTCAGCAAAAAGACCCCCACAAAAACACCTGAGTACTAATCTGCATGCATATCCCCTAAGCAGAAACTCCCCCTCCTCCCAGTACAAATCTGGCCCCCTCCAATCTTACTTTTAGTACAAATCTAACCCTTCCCCCAGTTTCCCCCTCCCAGTACAAATCCTCCTTCCCCAATCACTCTACCCAGTACAAACCCCCCCCCCCCCCGCCAAATCATTTTTCCTTCCTTCATCTTCCCCCCAATTTCCCCCTCGCAGTACAAATCCTCTCCCCCCTCCCCAAATCTTCCCTCTAGTACAAATTCTCCCCTCCAAGTAGAAATCCCCCACCCTTTCTACCCCTTTCTAGCACAAGTGTCTGTCTTCAGTGCTGGGACAAGGTCATTTAGAGCCCAGGGCGAACATGCCAAACTGTGCCCCCCCCTCCCCCCAAAGAGTGGTATATAAAAAGGAGGGTTGGGACTTTAGATGAGGTTTGTATGAAGAGGCTCAACAATAGAACAATGTAATATGGATGTTTTTATTGTCACACACAGCAGTAGCATGCAGCATTGAGTACATACAAATATAGTAAACACGTAAAAAGTATGTTGCAAACCATAAACATGTAAATATCGACTTATTACGGCATTGTTAAAAAGGTGATCCTCCAAGAGATGGAATCTTTAAAACCCAAGGTTTGGTCCTGAAAGTACAAGAGGATGCACCTGTATAAGTCCGACGCGTTTCATGGCATAATGCCACTCTTCAGGGGCGGGTGCGTGATCAATTAGATCTGCAAAAAGACACGGGCATATCACATCAACTCTAAACATGAAATCCAAAAATGGGAAACGGAGATGTGGAGATGAAGATATCTATCTCCTAGCTTACTTGAAATCAGAAGGTACAAAAGCTTCCAACCCCCACACTATAGGAACCACCACTGCGCCGGGTACAAAAATTGCATTTTAAAGCTGCCACTTAAATTGAACAGATAATCAGAAGCATTTACCTATAAACTAATATAGTATAGTAAATAGGGGCACTGTAAATTAAAGTGACTTTAAATCACGAATAACAAATCACCCCCCCCTTAACAAGTGATAATCACTCACATAAATCAATAAAGATGAACATGTATACATTGTATACAATTATTTAAATAAATTAATGAACAAAGTCCACAACTGAACAGTCCATTGAAGGAATGTGAAAGCTCAGTGTGATCCAACACTGTTCAAAAATCATCCGCCACACCGCGTGCCAATGGTGACTCCGCCCCCCTCTAGGTGCGCACTCACCAGATGAAGTTGCCTTGCACTCTCATGCTCGGCAAATAAGCGACAAACCACACAGGGTTAAATCATCCATCGATTGCCCAATCGTGAAAGAAGATCTCATGGAAAATCCGCCTATAAAGAAACAAAGTGCTCCAATAGTGCAGTATTGTTTGATGAAAATGTATTAAAGTTATAAAAGCTTCAAATATTGCACTCACATGGAATCAAGTAGTTATAGGCATGTAACAAATCTACTGCAGCAGCAAGAAACTGGCATGACATGGTAACAGCGGACCCAGCGTGTGTAAATGGTATCTCACCCAACCGAAATCGTTACACCCTCGGAGCCTCACTTCCAGTATTGCGTCCAATGCCACTAATGGTTGCCGTACAGCCACGTCCAGACGCGTTTCGTCATCACGACTTCCTCCTGTGATTTCATCTTTATTAAGCACTTACAGGCCCGAAGATATTTTCCCCCTTAATGACCGGGCCATTTTTTGCAATACGGCACTGCGGTGCTTTAACTGACAATTGCACGTGCGATGCTGTACCCAAAAATTTACATCTTCCCCCCCCCCCCACAATTAGAGCTTTCTTTTGGTGGTATTTGATCACCTCTGCGTTTTGTATTTTTTGTAATATAAACGAAAAAAGACTGACAAGTTTGAAAAAAAATACAATATTTTTAACTTTTTGCTATAATAAATATCCCCAAAAAATATATAAAAATACAATTTCTTCCTCAGTTTAGGCTGATATGTAATCTTCTACATATTTTTGGTAAAAAAAAAATCGAAATAAGCTTATATTGATTGGTTTGCGCAAAAGTTATAGCGTCTAGAAAATAGGGGATAGATTTATGGCATTTTTATTATAATTTTTTTTTTTTACTAGTTATGGCGGGGATCTGCTATTTTTAGCGTGACTGCCACATTGCGGCGGACAGATCGTACACTTTTGACACTTTTTTGGGACAGCGATCAGTGCTATAAAAATGCACTGATTACTGTGTAAATGTCACTGGCAGGGAAGGGGTTGACACTAGGGGGGGGCGATCAAGGGGTTAAATGTGGTCCCTCGTGTGTGTTTCTAACTGCGGGGGGGGGGGGGGACTGACTGGAGGAGGAGACATATCGCTGTTCCTAGTCACTAGGAACTACAGATCTGTCTCTCCTCCCCCCGTCAGAACGGGGATCTGTCTGTTTACATACACAGATCTGGCTCTCGTGGCCGCGATCGCGGGTGGCCGGCGGACAACGAGGCCACCGGCTACCCGCATCGGGCCCCCCCCACTGTGAAGCAGGCATGAGCGTGCTCTTCCGGTGGCGCGCGCCTGCTATCGCCCTTAAAGGTGCCGACAGTGATTTGCGGTAACGAGCCGACCTGCCGCAGTATAATGACCGTGGCTGGTCGGCAAGTGGTTACTTTTATGTGAGTGATTATCACTTGTCACGGGGTGATTTGTTATTCATGAGTTAAAGTCACTTTAATTCACCGCCCCACTATTTACTATGCTAATTTAGTTTACTCGGTAAATGCTTCCGATCTCCTAGATTACGTACTTATTGGCAGCATGTGAGGGTATGTACGCCTGAGCACACGGGCTAGTATAATTGTCTGCGCCCGGGGCTGAGGTGGGGCCGGTGGGAAGACAGAGGGTGTGATTCCCAGAAATGTGAATATCTACTGTAAACAGCAGGTGAAGCAGGGGCTCTAATCTAAAATTGAGTAATAAGTAAAAATAATAAGACCCATGTGGGTTGGATGTTACTTTTACTTATTACTTAATTCTAGATTGGAGCCCCTTCTTCACCTGCTGAAATAAAATCTGGAATTGCAATAAGTTCTAAACTAAATATTATCCGAGGGTGGTTACGGATTCCCTCTATTTATTCCATATAAGTATTAATTTGTTTATTCCTATAGTTAGTTAGTCTATTAAAACTCTGATAGTTACTGTTGATAGCACAATAATATAAGGCTAGCTATGAAAACAAGCACACTGCTTAATAAAACAACGTCTTATTTATTTCCCAGGAAAATAGGAAAACACTAACATGAAAATACTAAAGAAAGATATTACAAAGCATACAACAGCAGAACATATAATACAAGAACATCAAAGATACTTATCGCACGGTCTCCTCGGCTGGGCTCAAAATGGTAGAGAGGAAGCCATGAGGTTCAAAAATGGTAGAGAGAGAGCCATGCGGCTCAGAGAGCCACCAGGCATGAGCCAAGAGCGAAAAGGGTAGAGAAGGAGCTCTCTGACTCGTTCAGCCTTTTTATACTACAATCATATACCATCCAGACCCAACCCCATCTAGACTTTTGACGAATCACAGTACTTATGGGGCAGTCCTCCTCAATATATTATATTACTGTCCGTCCTGCTGTATTGGTCTCTAGGGGCAGCATTGTCCATGTAGCATGTCTATATATTTTCAATGCCTTTTGGTCCTTTGATCTTCTTTAGAAGGACCTTTATCAATCATTTTGTCAGCTATGGTCACTTTCAAGCTTGCTTGCATAGCGTTATAACATCAGATGGTCCGGAGCCAAGCTTTGTTCAGCCTTGATGGAGGCCTGATCTCTTCTATCAGATATGCTAAAAAGCTTTGATGTGCAACTTGTTACGTTCCAGACCTGGCATCAACCAGAAAGAACATCAGACCTTTACCCTTTAAAGCCATGGAACTGCAAGTATCAGCATGGCTGATCTTTGGGAATAGGAAACAGATATGTCACAGATCTTTGACAGATCCAATTCAAACTCTAGATAATACCAAAACACTGTTACCAATAAACGCAGTAACATTGCCAGAGAAACTCCAGAAATATGATATTAAACCATGTTGCCTTCCAACACCTGCTATTTGGATATTCATGTTTCTGGGAATCACACACCCGTGTTCTCTGTCTTCTCACGGGCCCCACCTCAGCCCCCCGACACAGACAATTATACTAGCCCATGTGCTCAGGCGTACGTACCTTCACATGCTGCCAATAAGTAAGTAATCAACATAAGTAATCAACGAGATCATAAGCATTTACCGTGTAAACTAATATAGTATAGTAAATAGTGGCGCTGTGAATTAAAGTGACTTTAAATCATGAATAACAAATCACCCCGTGACAAGTGATTATCACTAACAAATTAATAAAGATAAAATCCCAGGAGGATGTCGTGACGACGAAACGCGCCAGGACGGGGCTGTACGGCAACCATTAGTAACGTTGGACGCAATACCGGAAGTGACCTTCCGAGGGTGTTACGATTTCCTGTGGGTGAGATACCTTTTCCACACGCTGGGTCCGCTGTTACCATGTCATGCCAGTTTCTTGCTGCTGCATTGGATTTGTTACATGCCTATAATTACTTGATTCCATGTGAGTGCAATATTTAAAGCTTTTTTAACCACTTGTGAACCGCCTGTCGTCGTCGTTTTTTGATGTGGAATACCGGAGTTATGGTAGCAGATAGCTGCCATAACCCCCGGTATCTTTTTAAACGGCGGGCAGTCCGCTTTCGGATAAAAGTGGTCTCTGCGGCGGATTCGCCGTAATATCACTTTTATTGGGGGCAGGAGAGGGCCCCCCTTCCGCCGCTCCCCGGTGGTCTCCGCCGCTTACCGGAGTAATCAGTAGCGGCAGAGATGATCGGGGGCCTTTCCTCTGAGAGACATGGAGTCGAGTGAGGGAATGATGGCCCCCCGCTCGGCTCCATACCATTGGATGATGGAAGCGACGTCAAACGTCACTCCCGCCCAATGGTCTTAAGGGGGAATTTTTTTTTTTTATTGAAAAAAGAGACTTTTTTTTGCATTACAATGTAAATGTGAGATCTGAGGTCTTTTTGACACTAGATCTCACATTAAAGAGGACCTGTCATGCTTTTTTTCTATTACAAGGGATGTTTACATTCCTTGTAATAAGAATAAAAGTCACCCACATTTTTTTTTTAAATGGACAGTGTAAAAAAAAAAAAAAAAAGTAAAATAAATAATAATAATAGGAAAAAAGGTTAAAGCGCCCCATCCAGCCGAGCTCGCGCACAGAAGCATAACGCATACATAAGTCACACCCGCATATGAAAACAATGTTCAAACCACATATGTGAGATATCGCCACGCGATCGTTAGAGCGAGAACAATAATTCTAGCAAACAGACCTCCTCTGCAAACCCAAAACTGGTAACCTGTAGAAATTGTTAAATGTCGCCTATGGAGATTTTTAAAATCAAATTTAAAAGTTTGTCACTATTCCACGAGTGGGCGCAACTTTGAAGAGTGACATGTTGGGTATCAATTTACTCGGCGTAACATCATCTTTCACAATATAAAAAAAAATGGGGTAACTTTACTGTTATCTTATTTTTTTAATTTTTTCCCCAAAAATTGCGCTTGTAAGACCGCTTCGCAAATACGGTACGACATAAAGTATTGCAACGACCGCCATTTTATTCTCTAGGGTGTCTGAAAAAAAAATATGATGTTTGGGGGATCTAAGTAATTTTCTAGCAAAAAAATAAAATGATCTCAGAGGCTCGGTCCAGAAGTGGTTAACTTTAATAAATGTTCATCGAACGATACTGCACTATTGGAGAACGTTGTTTCTTTATAGGCGGATTTTCCATGAGATCAACTTTCACGACTGGATAATTGATGGATGATTTAACCCTGTGTGGGTTTTCGCTTATTTGCTGAGCATGAGAGTGCAAGGCAACTTCATCTGGTGAGTGCGCACCTAGAGGGGGGCGGAGTCACCATTGGCACGCGGTGTGGCGGATGATTTTTGAACAGTGTTGGATCACACTGAGCTTTCACATTCCTTCAATGGACTGTTCAGTTCATTTATTTAAATAATTGTATAAAATTTATAAATGTTCATCTTTATTGATTTATGTGAGTGATTATCACTTGTTAAGGGGGGGGTGATTTGTTATTCATGATTTAAAGTCACTTTAATTCACAGTGCCCCTATTTACTATACTATGTTAGTTTACACGGTAAATGCTTCTGATTATCTGTTCAATTTAAGTGGCAGCTTTAAAAGACAATTTTTGTACCCGGCGCAGTGGTGGTTCCTATAGTGTGGGGGTTGGAAGCTTTTGTACCTTCTGATTTCAAGTAATCTAGGAGATAGATATCTTCATCTCCACGTCTCCGTTTCCCATTTTTGGGTTTCATGTTTAGACTTGATGTGATATGCCCGTGTCTTTTTGCAGATCTAATTGATCACGCACCCGCCCCTGAAGAGTGGCATTATGCCATGAAACGCGTCGGGCTTATACAGGTGCATCCTCTTGTACTTTCGGGACCAAACCTTGGGTTTTAAAGATTCCATCTCTTGGAGGATCACCTTTTTAACAATGCCGTTATAAGTCGATATTTACATCGTTTATGATTTGCAACATGCTTTTTACGTGTTTTACTATATTTGTATGTACTCAATGCTGCATGGTAGACAATAAACATATCCATATTACATTGTTCCATTGTTGAGCCTCTTCATACAAACCTCATCTAAAGTCCCAACCCTCCTTTTTATGTACCAGATTTAGGGCTGGAGATGTATGGTCACATGTGTCTCATTTAAAGTCCCCCCAAAAAAACCTCCCCCCCAAGATATATGAGCATTATGTGTCAGCAAGAATATCCCAGCTAAAACACTGAGTCCAAATCTGCATGTTTACCCCCTAAGCATAAATTCCCCCTCCTCCCAGTACAATTCTGCCCACCCCAATCTTCCTTCTAATACATGCCCCCTCCCCTGTTCCCCCTCCCTGTACAAATCCTCCTTCCCCAATCCTTCTTCCCAGTACAAATCATCTCCCCCCCGCCAAATCTTATTTCCTTCCTTCATCCCCCCTCCAAGATGTATAAGCATTTTCAAAGCACTTTAAATTTCCCCCTTCCATCACAAATTCCCCCCCAAATCCCCCCTGTTATCACAAACCTTCTTCCCCCTCTGAACACAAATCCCCCTAAATTACCACACTTACTCCCCCCCCAAGTTCCCCTCCTAAAACAATACTTATTGCCTGCTCCCCCCCCCCCCTCCTAGCACAAATCTTCTCCCCCCCATCCATCCTCTGAACACAAATCCCCCTAAATCGACACTCTTAGCACCCTCAATGGCAAATGTGCGCGCATGCACATAGGGGTGCACATGTGCCTGTGCCCTGCTAAATGGGCACCTACAGGGCCACGCCTGTGCATCAGCCTCAGAACTTCCATTGAGCTTTAGCCAGTACATTCCTGACAGTCACCCTGTCCAGCGGGCTTCTAAAGAATGATCAGAACAGCCTGAATAGAAAAGCCTGTCTCCTGCCAGCATGCTGCGAAGGAGGATCCTTGCTCTGTGAGTTGAAGTAGTCTCTCTGCAGAGGTTCAGCACCCCCCCCCCCCCCCACTGCTGGGTCATACCTATAGCTCTGCAATTAGCAAAACTCATGCTCCCTGCTGATTGGAGAGGTCTGGCTCTAGCTCAGCAAGAGGCAAGCTTGACCTCTGCAGAGAGACCGCTGCTTCCACACAGAGAGCAACAGTCCTTCCTGGAGCATCCTGACGGGGGGCAGGCTTTTCTACTCGGGCTGTGGCTGCTGTAGGAAGAAAACAAACTGTAGGACTTTGAACACCTTTTGTTTTGTTGCATTTGGAATGTAATTATATGATATAAAATATACGTTCATTTGGCCTTTCATTATTATTACTATTATCAGTAGTGCTCTGGGTAATATTAGCATTGGTATTTCAGTACTACGAGTATCAGTAGTATTAGTAGTATTAGTATTAGTAGGAGCGCAGCAGTGAGAGTATTGTTGTATCTGATGTGATATGAGTGTGATTTGTATCATTCAGTATAATTATCTTCTATAGGAAACATTGTATCCTCATTGTATCCTCATTGTATCCTCATTGTATCCTCGTGATGTGGAGGATCCAGGTTCATGTTGATGTCATATCATTGGGAGATCCTTTCCTCCATAGAAGCTCCCTGGAGTCGGATGGGTCAGCACTGGGATGTGACTCATGTAGAGGGACGTGGGGTGATCCCTATGATGGCGGACCATAGCAGGTGCCATCCGCTCTCGGGGGGGGCCCTTGGTGTTTCCTTGGGGGACCTCCATGGAAAGAAAAGCTGCTGTTGATCACACGTACTCATCGTAATTATGATGAGAGTAATTGCCCAACTAAATGATGTAACCCTCTGTTTCCGTTTGGTAATATTTGTTTACCCGACTCTGATTATCTATCGGAGGAATTCCATAATCATTATAGCGTGATGTGTGGCACCCCTCCCCCCCCTAATATAATGAGTGTATATTATGGAAGAATTTATATTCTATATATACAGTGAGGGGGGAATAATTTTCTGATCCCCTGCACATTTTTTTATTTTTCCCTCTTACAAAGAAATGAAGGGTCTATAATTTTTATCATAGGTGTATTTTATATGATAGAGACAGAATATCAACCAAAAATCCAGAAAAATCACATGATACAAATGTTGTAAATGGAGTTGCAGTTCAGTGAGTAAAATAAGTATTTGATCCCCAAGCAAAACATGACTTAGTAGTTGGTGGAGAAACCCTTGTTGGTGATCACAGAGGTCAGAGGTTTCTTGTAGTTGGTGATCAGGTTTGCACACATCTCAGGAGGGATTTTGGTCCTCTCTTCTTTACAGATCTTCTCTAAATCCTTAAGGTTTCTTGGCTGTGGAAGTTTCAGCTCCCACCATAAATTTTCTATAGGATTAAGGTCTGGAGACTGGCTAGGGCCACTCAATGATCTTAATGTGCTTCTTCTTGAGCCACTCCTTTGTTGCCTTGGTGGTATGTTTTGGGTCATTGTCATGCTGGAAGACCCATCCATGACCCATCTTCAGTGTTCTGGCTGAGGGAAGAAGGTTCTCATCCAAGTTTTTACAATACATGGCCCCGTCCATTGGCCCCTCAATGCAGCAAAGTCGGCCTGAACCTTTATCAGAGAAACAGCCCCAAATCATCATGTTTCCACCTCCGTGTGTGACTGTAGGGATGATGTGTGACTGTAGGGATGGTGTTCTTAGGGTCATAGTCAGAATTTTTCTTCCTCCAAACACGACGAGTCGAGTTAATGCCAAAGAGCTGAATTTTGGTCTCATCTGACCACAACACTTTCTCCCCAATCCTTCTCTGAATCATTTAGATGTTCATTGGCAAACTTCAGACGTTCCTGTACATGTGTCTTCTTGACGAGGAGGACCTTGCGGGCGCTGCAGGATCTCAATCCATGGTGGTGTATTGTGTTACCAATGGTTTGTTTGGTGACTGTGGTCCCAACTGCCTTGAGATCCTTCACAAGCTCCTCCCGTGTAGTTCTGGGCTGATCCCTCACTTTTCTCATGACCATCCTCACCCCATGAGGGGAAACCTTGCATGGAGCTCCAGACCGAGGGTGATTGATGGTTATTTTGTATTTCTTCTATTTGCGAATAATCACTCCAACAGTTGTCTCCTCACCAAGCTTCTTGCTGATGGTCTTGTAGCCCATTCCAGCCTTGTGCAGGTCTACAATCTTCTCCCTGACGTCCTCTGACAGATCTTTGGTCTTCCCCATGATGGTGAGGATTGAATGGAAGAAAGAGATTCTGTGGACAGGTGTCTTTTATACACATAACGAGTTGTCGTTAGGAGAACCTTCTTACATTGACAGGACTAATCTGTGTACCACATGAGCACCTACTGTAGCCAGTCTGTGGGGGGCAGAATTATTGTTGGTTGGTAGGGGATCAAATACTAATTTTACTCCATTTATAACATTTGTATTGTGTGTTTTTTTCTGGATTTTTGGTTGATATTCTGTCTCTATCATATAAAATACACCTATGATAAAAATTATAGACCCTTCATTTCTTTGTAAGTGGGCAAACTTACGCAATCTGCAGAGAAGCAAATCATTATTTTCCCCTCTGTATATACTACATTACTACATTATATAACCTGACCATAGGCTCTCTCTACAATCAACTATAGATTTACCAAATCTTTGTAATCTGAGGTCCTTGCACTACATAGTTGCTGGTAGATTTTGGTAGAGGCAGGGCTTTGCTTCCTCATGTCAGAGATACTCCCACCTATGACTGGTGATCTGATGACTTGTGGGGTAATGATAGAGATGGAGGACACACAGAACTACAGAATGGATAAAGTAGAAGCAGGGAGATCCTTGCACTGCAGGTCCTCAGGTACAGCTGCCCCTCCAGCAAGGAGAACAATGATCAGCACAGTAATGACATCACTAAATCTCACTCCAATCTGGGGAGAGTAGCAGTCAGAGACAGCAGTGCCTTAGATCAACCTTTTCTCAACAGGGGTGCTGCGTCACCCTTGGTGCCACTCGAGGCTGTCAGGTGCGCTGCGACATTCTGGTAGAAAAAGGCATTCAAATGAGACCGAGATCCCGCTCCTCCACCGGACTGCGCACTGGAACTAGACATGTGCACTGCCGAAAAATTTGTTGGTTTTAGTTTCATTCGTTGTTTTTTTTTGGTTTTTTTTTTTGTTTCGTTTTTCGGGTCATTCGTTATGAATGAAATTCGTAAATTCGAAAATAAGGAAGAAAATCCGAAAGAACGAATATCCGAAAATTCGAAATAATAACTAATAATAACTATTGAATTATAGGTATTGGAATTTCCTTTCAAATTTGGCTGTTAGTGAATGAATACGAATTTATTGGAAGTTACGAATTATCCGAAATAACGAATGCCGCATCCAAGCAAATGGAACGGAACAAATTAATAATGAATAACAATAATAATAATATTAAAACGTTTTTATTATTATTGTTCATTATTATTATTAATTTGTTTTGTTCCATTCGTTTAGATGCGGCATTCGTTATTTTGGATAATTCGTAACTTCCAATAAATTCGTATTCGTTCACTAACAGCCAAATTTGAAAGGGAATTCCAATACCTATCATTTTAATATACCGGTAGTTAGTAATAGTTAAGTTATTATTAGTTATTATTTGAGATTTTCTAATTATTGGGTTTTTAAATCTTCGTTCTTATTTTCGGATATTCGTTCTTTGAATTTTCGTTCTTATGTTGGGATCTTTCGAATTTTCAGATTTCCGAACTTTCAAATTTTCGAATTTCCGGATTTTCGGATTTTTGAATTTCGGATTTACGTAATTTTAGAATTTCCGGATTTTCTAATTACGAATTTAGGAATCTTCTAATTTCCGTATTTTGCGAATTTCCGAATTTTCGAATTTCCAATTTAGGAATTTCCGGGTTTTCGGATTTTCAATCGTTAAATGGGTTTTCGTTGATTCGGATATTTCCAAATTAACGAATTTGTCGAAAGTTGGTTTTTAAAAAACTAATTTGGAATGAAATGAATTGGATTCCGGAACAGCGGGAGCTCGGTCAGACAATCAGCCAGGAAAGAAGAGGGAGGCAACATCCTGAGTCCTGAGCTCTCCATCTCCCCCTACAGGGCAGTACCCAGAAGCGTTCATTTACAGTATTGCAGATTTTTTTAAACGTTTATCTGTGTATGTATGTGTATGTACTGTAAGTATATTTGTCTATATGTGTATATGTACTGCATGTTTATATGTGTGTGTATAAACATTACTTTGAATCTTGACCCCTAATCCTGTATGATCAGAACTGCTTTATAAGGCTTGTTTATAATAGAGGCAGGGACTGCTGTACCTCTGAAAAGCGATTCATGTTCAGATCGCTTTTCAAAGGCCAAGTCGTCTCCTCCACTCCTGTTTTAATATAACATCTCTGTGCTGCAGTCGTGTGTATTGGGAGGTGGGGGTGGGGGGGGGTGGGCACTTTTGCAGCGCAGCCCCATTCACCTGGGGGTCTACTTCTAGCTGCAGTTCCATCTGTGAATGACCCTGGCTGCTGCCTCTGCAACTATTGGGGGGGGGGCAATTGGGGATGCTAAAAACATCTCAACCATGTTGTTTAGCTGCCCCCAACCTCATATGTAAAGGAGCTCTTGGTTCAGATCTGTGCGGCTGCATGTAGGGCAGTGATTGATTACAATTCTGCTGTCCTACCCGCAGAAACACAGGCAAAGAAGTCCCTCACCCTTTTTTTAAAAAAATTGCACCACACCGAAAATGCACGGCGTGCCCAAAAAGTGCGGGGTGCCACTAATGGAACGACCTGCTCGTCTGCTGAAATGCAGTGCGTTTGTCTGGGTGTCAGGAAGGTGCACAGATTTTGCACATTTTCCCCGACATGCATTGATGTGTCCTGGGCCGTCTTTCCAAGCGGGCACCGCTGGGCACAGTCCAGGGGCCCCAGATGCACATGGGGCCCCATCAGGGCCGGTCGGATCTAGAGCGAAGCTATTGGAATTGCCTCGGCTCTGCTCGCCGTCACACACAGCCCTGCCTCCTCCGAACCCCGCGCCAGTGATAGAAAGAATGCGGGTCCAATGCTGGGATGTGTTCTGTCTATCACAGGCGTGGGGTCAGGAGGAGGCGGGGCTATGTGTGACGGCGAGCAGAGCTGAGGCAATTTCAGGTAAGCTGTAACAACGTGCTATTCGCGCTCTGTGATCTCCAGCTCTCCTCTTCCTTCCTCTTCAACAGTGAGGCTGCAATGTTGGGCACAGTGAGGCTGCAACGTTGGGCACAGTGAGGCTGCAATGTTGGGCACGGTGAGGCTGTAACTTTGGGCAAGGTGAGGCTGCAATGTTGGGCACGGTGTGGCTGCAATGTTGGGCACAGTGAGGCTGCAACGTTGGGCATGGTGAGGCTGCAACGTTGGGCACGGTGAGGCTGCAATGTTGGGCATGGCGAGGCTGCAACTTTGAGCATGGTGAGGCTGCAACGTTGGGCACGGTGAGGCTGCAATGTTGGGCACGGTGAGGCTGCAATGTTGGGCACGGTGAGGCTGCAATATTGGGCACAGTGAGGCTGCAATGGGGGCACGGTGAGGCTGCAACATTGGGCACGGTGAGGCTGCAATGTTGGGCACAGTGAGGCTGCAACGTTTGGCACGGTGAGGCTGCAATGTTGGGCACGGTGAGGCTGCAATATTGGGCACAGTGAGGCTGCAATGTTGGGCACGGTGAGGCTGCAATATTGGGCACAGTGAGGCTGCAATGGGGGCATGGTGAGGCTGCAACATTGGGCACGGTGAGGCTGCAATGTTGGGAACAGTGAGGCTGCAACGTTGGGCATGGTGAGGCTGCAACGTTGGGCACGGTGAGGCTGCAACATTGGGCACGGCGAGGCTGCAACTTTGAGCATGGTGAGGCTGCAACGTTGGGCACGGTAAGGCTGCAACGTTGGGCACGGTAAGGCTGCAACGTTGGGCACGGTGAGGCTGCAACGTTTGGCACGGTGAGGCTGCAATGTTGGGCACGGTGAGGCTGCAATGTTGGGCACAGTGAGGCTGCAATGTTGGGCACGGTGAGGCTGCAATATTGGGCACAGTGAGGCTGCAATGGGGGCACGGTGAGGCTGCAACATTGGGCACGGTGAGGCTGCAATGTTGAGCATGGTGAGGCTGCAATGTTGGGTACAGTGAGGCTGCAATGGGGGCACAGTGAGGCTGCAATGGGGGCAAGGTGAGGCTGCAATGTTGGGCACAATAAGGAATTATACTTTAAGATTATACTTCTTGAGAGTAGGTGTGAAAATTCGGACAGGCTTGTAGGGGCCCCAGTGCATTACTTTGCCCAGGGGTCCATGATGCTGTTGAGATGGCCCTGCCTGAGCCTGGGGGTGCCTGGATGCTAAAATAACTTTTCAAGTGGCGCCCTGACTGGAAAGAGGTTGTGCAACACGGCCTCAGGTGATCTCACACTGCAGATACGGTATACACAGCTCTGCGGCTCCAGGCACAGGAAGTGCACTGGTATCTTTCAAGGGAAATTAAAGGCGAAAAAGTCTATTTTTTTGGTATAGGCACAAAAAAACAAATTCTAAATGTTTTCCGTGAGAAAGCAAATCGTCACTAACTGATCTCCCTTCTATGTTCAGGGTGATAAGAGTTCAGAGGTCATTGCGGGGGTTACGTTAAATGTTGGGGTTTAGTTACATTCGGTGAACCCGGTAATTTCACTTTGTTTTCAGGACTGATAAATAACAGTCCCGGGACCAACCAAAGGGAAAACCTAAGGAGCTCAAACAGTTCAGGAAGAAAAAAAAGCCAGCCATAGTTGGATCAAATCTTGGCCGGTTCAGCAGGGAGTGGCTGAGATTCGATCTCGATCTCAATTGACTTGTGAACAACCAGCATGTCAGATTTGTACATTGGAATAGCCGCCAGCAGCAATCACTATGTTCTCCCAACAGGGACGGCTCCCCGTGATCCCCACCCCCACCCCCCCCCCGCCAGGAGAACACAATGGCTCCGCTGGAGGGTTTCCCCCATCAACGCTGACAGTGTGGTTGCTGGAAAGAAAATCGCATAATCTGTGGCCTGCATTAGCTAGCAGGAAGGTGGAATGGATTCCAGTGGTCCATAAAAACACTATTAAGGGATCTCCAAACTATATAAACAAAGGGACAATTTACTGTCCTTCAAACTTTAGGGGGGCCGGACTGTGGCCAGGGGGAGAAGAAAATCTCTTGGCGTCAGTGGGAGTAAACAATGCCCCATCATTGGAATTAGGAGGAGGAACAGTGCCCCATCATTGGTATCAGTGGGAAGAATAGTGCCCCATCATTGGTATCAGTAGGAGGAATAGTGTCCCATCATTGGTATCAGTGGGAAGAATAGTGCCCCATCATTGGTGTCAGTGGGAGGAATAGTGCCCCATCATTGGTGTCAGTGGGAGGAATAGTGCCCCATCATTGGTGTCAGTGGGAGGACTAGTGTCCCATCATTGGTATCAGTGGGAGGAATAGTGCCCCATCATTGGTATCAGTGGAAGGAATGGTGCCCCATCATTGGTGTCAGTGGGAGGAATAGTGCCCCATCATTGGTGTCAGTGGGAGGAATAGAGCCCTATCCTTGGTTATAGTGGGAGGAGGAATAGTGTCCCATCATTGTGGTCAGTGGAAGGATTAATAGTGCCCCATAATTGGTATCAGTGGGAGGAATTGTGCCCCATGATTGGTGTCAGTGGAAGGAGTAATAGTGCCCCATGATTGGCGTCAGTGGGAGGAACAGTGCCCCATCCTTGGTGTTCAGTCGGAGGAGGAATAGTGCCCCATCATTGGTATCAGTGGGAGGAATAGTGCCCCATCATTGGTGTCAGTGGGAGGAATATTGCCCCATCCTTGTTGTCAGTGGGAGGAGTAATAGTGCCCCATGATTGGTGTCAGTGGGAGGAACAGTGCCCCATCCTTGGTGTTCAGTCGGAGGAGGAATAGTGCCCCATCATTGGTATCAGTGGGAGGAATAGTGCCCCATCATTGGTTTCAGTGGGAGGAATATTGCCCCATCCTTGGTGTCAGTGGGAGGAGGAATAGTGCCCCATGATTGGTGTCAGTGGGCGGAATAGTGCCCTATCATTGGTGTCAGTGGGAGGAATAGTGCCCTATCATTGGTGTCAGTGGGATAAACAGTGCCCCAGTGTTGGGGCAGGAACTATGTCCCATTGTTGTGACAGTGAAGGAAATATTTCCCCAAAGGGCCAGATAAAAGTGGGCAATGGGCCATGTCCGGCCCCCGGGCCACAATCTGGAGACCTCTAGGGGGTCTATTTATAAAGTTTGCCTGCATGCATCTGGCTGTAGTACGGAATAACAAGGGTGTGGATTGCCAGCTACAGAAATCCCAAATGTCCCTCCATGGACCTCTTTCACCAGCTCTGACCCATTGATGGGCTTCTCTGCTAGAAGAGTCTAAGAAGGAGTCAGCATATCAGACAACTAGTATTTTCAGGAAGCCATGGCAAGTCTTGTCTTCCTTGTGTTCCAAGTCTAATGCCGCGTACACACGGTCGGACTTTCCGGCATACTTGGTCCGGCGGACCAGAGTGTGCCGGACAATCCGCCCGTGTGTGGGCGGCGGCGGACTTTTCCGGCGGACTTCTTCCCAAAAGCCCGCCGGACCTAGATTTCAAACATGTTTGAAATCTTTCCGTCGGACTCAGTTTCGGGCGGAAAGTCCGCTCGTGTGTGTGCTGGTCCGACGGAAAGCCCGCTCGTGTGTAGGCTGGTCCGACAGACCAAATACGATACGAGGGGATGGTATTGCATCTCGCGCTCGCTGCAATAGGAAAAACAAATCTTCCTATTGCGGCGAGCGCGGGGCATACCAGGCCCTTAGGTCTGGTATGGATTATAAAGGGGAACCCCGCTACGCCGAAAAAACGGCGTGGGGTCCCCCTAAAGTCCATACCAGACCCCGATCCGAGCACGCAGCCTGGCCGGTCAGGAAAGGGGGTGGGGACGAGCGAGCGCCCCCCCCCCTCCTGAACCGTACCAGGCCGCATGCCCTCAACATGGGGGGTGGGTGCTTTGGGGGAGGGGGGCGCCCTGCGCCCCCCCCCCAAAGCACCTTGTCCCCATGTTGATGAGGACAAGGGCCTCTTCCCGACAACCCTGGCCGTTGGTTGTCGGGGTCTGCGGGCGGGGGCTTATCGGAATCTGGGAGCCCCCTTTAATAAGGGGGCCCCCAGATCCCGGCCCCCCACCCTATGTAAATGAGTATGGGGTACATGGTACCCCTACCCATTTACCTAGGAAAAAAGTGTAAGTAATAAAACACACTACACAGGTTTTTAAAATATTTTATTAAACAGCTCCGGGGGGGGATCTTCCTCCGGCTTCGGGGGTCTTCTTCCGGCTTCGGGGGTCCCTCCGCTTCATCTTCTCCCGGCGTCCGGTTGGTTCTTCTCCGCTCTCCGGCCTCTTCTCCCGGTGTCGCAGGTCTTCGGCCGGCCCCTCCGCTCTCTTCATGTAGCTCTATTGCGAGCGGAGGTCCGGACTTCTGGACTTCTGGGCTTCTTGGCTTCTTGGCTTCTTGGCTTGGCTTCTCTTCTCTTCCCCCAGATGTTGACACGACGCTCTCTCCGGCTGGACTGGTTTCTGAGGGCTGCGTTGTGACTTATATAGGCGGAGACCCCGCCCCCATATGATGTCACAGTCCCTGGGCATGCTGGGACTGTGACGTTTTAGGGGGCGTGGTCGACCACGCCCCCCGACCACGCCCCCTAAAACGTCACAGTCCCAGCATGCCCAGGGACTGTGACATCATATGGGGGCGGGGTCTCCGCCTATATAAGTCACAACGCAGCCCTCAGAGACCAGTCCAGCCGGAGAGAGCGTCGTGTCAACATCTGGGGGAAGAGAAGAGAAGAGAAGCCAAGAAGCCAAGAAGCCCAGAAGTCCGGACCTCCGCTCGCAATAGAGCTACATGAAGAGAGCGGAGGGGCCGGCCGAAGACCTGCGACACCGGGAGAAGAGGCCGGAGAGCGGAGAAGAACCAACCGGACGCCGGGAGAAGATGAAGCGGAGGGACCCCCGAAGCCGGAAGAAGACCCCCCCCCGGAGCTGTTTAATAAAATATTTTAAAAACCTGTGTGGTGTGTTTTATTACTTACACTTTTTTCCTAGGTAAATGGGTAGGGGTACCATGTACCCCATACTCATTTACATAGGGTGGGGGGCCGGGATCTGGGGGCCCCCTTATTAAAGGGGGCTCCCAGATTCCGATAAGCCCCCGCCCGCAGACCCCGACAACCAACGGCCAGGGTTGTCGGGAAGAGGCCCTTGTCCTCATCAACATGGGGACAAGGTGCTTTGGGGGGGGGGGCGCAGGGCGCCCCCCTCCCCCAAAGCACCCACCCCCCATGTTGAGGGCATGCGGCCTGGTACGGTTCAGGAGGGGGGGGGGCGCTCGCTCGTCCCCACCCCCTTTCCTGACCGGCCAGGCTGCGTGCTCGGATCGGGGTCTGGTATGGATTTTAGGGGGGACCCCACGCCGTTTTTTCGGCGTAGCGGGGTTCCCCTTTATAATCCATACCAGACCTAAGAGCCTGGTATGCCCCGCGACGGGGCTCACAAGGTGTCAATCTAGCCGATAAAAGCGGCAAGATTGACATCCTTTTCTAGTCCCGTCGCACCTGAGTCACGTTCAAAATGAACGGACTTGTCCGTGTGTGGGCAAGTCCGTTCATTCTGAAAGTCCGCCGGAACTCCGGCGAAAGTCCGTCGGAAAGACGGGCGGACTTAGCCCGCCGGAAAATCCCGGCGTGTGTGGGCAAGTCCGTTCGTTTTAAAGTCCGGCGCACCTGGCGGACAAAGTCCGTCGGAAAGTGTGCCGGACCAAGTAGGATAGAAAGTCCGCTCGTGTGTACGCGGCATAAGGTTCCCTTTAACATTCGTCCCTGAGATCAGTACAGGGACCTCACCTTCGACTTAGAATTATTGAGTGTTTATTTTCACATTCCTATGTATTGTATGCTGAGGACTCGTCAGGCAAGGTAGTAACGCCGGAAAATTCCTTTTCAGGGCTGTGACAAGTTCAAACAGACAGAGAACCGGAATTAACACAACCAGCACCAATACCGAGTCCTTCACATAACACAACCGGCACCAATACTGAGTCCTTCACACAACACAACCACCACCAATACCGAGTCCTTCACACAACACAACCACCACCAATACCGAGTCTTTCACACAACACAACCGGCACCAATACCGAGTCCTTCACACAACACAACCAGCACCAATACCGAGTCCTTCACACAACACAACCAGCACCAATACCGAGTCCTTCACACAACACAACCGGCACCAATACCGAGTCCTTCACACAACACAACCACCACCAATACCGAGTCCTTCACACAACACAACCAACACCAAAACCGAGTCCATTACACAACACAACCGGCACCAATACCGAGTCCTTCACACAACACAACCACCACCAAGACCGAGTCCTTCACACAACACAACCAGCACCGATACCGAGTCCTTCACACAACACAACCGGCACCAATACCGAGTCCTTCACACAACACAACTGGCACCAATACCGAGTCCTTCACACAGCACAACCAGCATCAATACCGAGTCCTTCACACAACACAACCAGCACCGATACCGAGTCCTTCACACAACACAACCGGCACCAATACCGAGTCCTTCACACAACACAACCAGCACCAATACCAAATCCTTCACACAACACAACCAGCATCAATACCGAGTCCTTCACACAACACAACCAGCACCAGTACCGAGCCCTTCACACAACACAACCGGCACCAATACCGAGTCCTTCACACAACACAACCGGCACCAATACCGAGTCCTTCACACAACACAACCGGCACCAATACCGAGTCCTTCACACAACACAACCACCACCAAGACCGAATCCTTCACACAGCACAACCAGCATCAATACCGAGTCCTTCACACAACACAACCACCACCAAGACCGAATCCTTCACACAGCACAACCAGCATCAATACCGAGTCCTTCACACAACACAACCACCACCAAGACCGAGTCCTTCACACAACACAACCACCACCAAGACCGAATCCTTCACACAGCACAACCAGCATCAATACCGAGTCCTTCACACAACACAACCACCACCAAGACCGAGTCCTTCACACAACACAACCACCACCAAGACCGAATCCTTCACACAGCACAACCAGCATCAATACCGAGTCCTTCACACAACACAACCAGCACCAATACCGAGTCCTTCACACAACACAACCGGCACCAATACCGAGTCCTTCACACAACACAACCACCACCAATACCGAGTCCTTCACACAACACAACCGGCACCAATACCGAGTCCTTCACACAACACAACCAGCACCAATACCGAGTCCTTCACACAACACAACCAGCACCAATACCGAGTCCTTCACACAACACAACCGGCACCAATACCGAGTCCTTCACACAACACAACCGGCACCAATACCGAGTCCTTCACACAACACAACCAACACCAAAACCGAGTCCTTCACACAACACAACCGGCACCAATACCGAGTCCTTCACACAACACAACCACCACCAAGACCGAGTCCTTCACACAACACAACCAGCACCGATACCGAGTCCTTCACACAACACAACCGGCACCAATACCGAGTCCTTCACACAACACAACTGGCACCAATACCGAGTCCTTCACACAGCACAACCAGCATCAATACCGAGTCCTTCACACAACACAACCAGCACCGATACCGAGTCCTTCACACAACACAACCGGCACCAATACCGAGTCCTTCACACAACACAACCAGCACCAATACCAAATCCTTCACACAACACAACCAGCATCAATACCGAGTCCTTCACACAACACAACCAGCACCAGTACCGAGTCCTTCACACAACACAACCGGCACCAATACCGAGTCCTTCACACAACAAAACCGGCACCAATACCGAGTCCTTCAAACAACACAACCGGCACCAATACCGAGTCCTTCACACAACACAACCACCACCAAGACCGAATCCTTCACACAGCACAACCAGCATCAATACCGAGTCCTTCACACAACACAACCACCACCAAGACCGAGTCCTTCACACAACACAACCACCACCAAGACCGAATCCTTCACACAGCACAACCAGCATCAATACCGAGTCCTTCACACAACACAACCACCACACAACCACCACACAACACAACCACCACCAAGACCGAATCCTTCACACAGCACAACCAGCATCAATACCGAGTCCTTCACACAACACAACCAGCACCAATACCGAGTCCTTCACACAACACAACCGGCACCAATACCGAGTCCTTCACACAACACAACCACCACCAATACCGAGTCCTTCACACAACACAACCGGCACCAATACCGAGTCCTTCACACAACACAACCGGCACCAATACCGAGTCCTTCACACAACACAACCGGCACCAATACCGAGTCCTTCACACAACACAACCGGCACCAATACCGAGTCCTTCACACAACACAACCAGCACCAATACCGAGTCCTTCACACAACACAACCGGCACCAATACCGAGTCCTTCACACAACACAACCGGCACCAATACCGAGTCCTTCACACAACACAACCACCACCAAGACCGAGTCCTTCACACAACACAACCAGCATCAATACGTGCAGGTGGGCTTAAAGGGTAACTTTACTGTCACAAAAAAAAATATAGCAAATAAAAAATAATATATCATATATATATATATATATATATATATATATATATATATATATATATATACACTAATAATTCCTACACAAGCCATGTTGATAATTTATTAAAATGGCCTTTCCTTTTCAGTTTGTAATTTCTTGAAAAATTTCTGTACGGCAACCCTGAGGCTTTCTGTGCAATATTGGTCTACAGAGCGCCCCCCAGGAATTTCATTTGTGTGATTGGCTCACTGATTTCTGATCTCTGTGGGGGAGGGGGAAGTTGGCCTTTGCACTGGAGCCCTTTGGTGACTCTGGTCCACCACTGCTGTAATGAATTCCTGACAAATCTAATGAAATGGTGCATTTATGTTTGGACTCCCTGAACTCATCACCTGGAGGGCATTTTCATCCTGTGTGCCCCCCATAGTTATATACACTAGTATACAGTAAATGTCCTATGCAAGATATTATTGGCCAAACATGTGCAAAAGCTTTTGTTTCCTTCCAAGTTGCTTCCCTCCCAATACAAGTCTATGGGAATTCAAAAACATCTGAAGCAAAGCAAGTTCACATGAACCTGAAATAAATTGTGAATGACCTCAGAGGTGTCTGCATCTGCCCATCGAAGTCCACTGAGAAAAATTCTTAGAAGTCATCTGAAAACTCACCATGTGGCACCATAACATTTTGGGGTGTATTTATAAAACAAAATTTGCAAAACTGTTCGTCCTGCGAAGATGTTGTCACTAAGCTATTTTCTCTCCAGGTCAGATCTTCATTCATTAGAATAGCGTGAATTAGGAAAATACTGCATTATGGCCACTAGATGGAGCTAATATTCATAGGGAAAAAAAGAATAATTTTGTCTAATTTTTCAGCTCCATCTAGTGGCCAAAATGCGGTATTTTTTTTGATTCACACTATTCTTATGAAGAACATCTGACCTGGATGGAAAATAGCCTAGAAACATTTGATTTTGACATAATTCGCACAGAACGAATGTAAATACAATTTCACAGTATGAATAGCTCTGCAAAATTTGTATAAGTGCATTCCTTTGTGTACAATTTTACCAATAGTAGTTGTTGGTTTAACCACTTGCCGACCACAATACGCATATATACTGTACATTTGTACTTTTCAGCCAATGATTCTATTTCTCATGAAAGCGGCCCAAGTGGCTAATGAGCTGCTGGATCTATTTCAGGGAAGGATCGCCGCAGCCCCCCCCCCCCCCCCCCACCCAGCCCCACTCTCGCCTGTGTTTCTCCGGCTTAACGATCTGATGGCTGGCCATAGAGGTTATCAGAGACAAGATCATCTCTAATCTCCTCTATGATCTAGGAGGATCGGAGCAACTTCATGATGTCACTTCTGGTCAGTGGCGGCTGGTGCTCAAAATTTTTTTGGGGGGGCGCAAACTAACTGTAAAATTCTGAAAAATACTGAAGCAAAAACATCAAATACAGCCACTGTGCCCATCATATGCAACCAACTGTGCCCATCATATGCAGCCAATTGTGCCCATCATATGCAGCCAATTGTGCCCATCATATGCAGCCAATTGTGCCCATCATATGCAGCCAACTGTACCCATCATATGCAGCCTCTGTGCCCATCATATGCAGCCTCTGTGCCCAGCAAATGCAGCCAACTGTGCCCATAATACGCAGCCAATTGTGCCCATCAAATGCAGCCAAATGTGCTCATCATATGCAGCCAACTGTGCCCATCATATGCAGCCACTGTGCCCATCATATGCAGCGTCTGTGCCCATCATATGCAGCCTCTGTGCCCAGCAAATGTAGCCAACTGTGCCCATCAATTGCAGCCTCGGTGCCCATACTATGCAGTCACTATGCCCATCAATTGCAGCCTCTGTGCCAATAAGGCCTCATGCACACTGGATGTTAAAATAACGTTATGAAAAAGCCAGTAGCTTTGCAGTGAGTTTTTCAAAGTTTTTTCAGGTTTTTGCAATAGTGTTTTTCAGCGTTTTCCCACGTTAGCGTTTTTCCAGGTTTTTTTTTCTCCAATGGATCAAAAATGTTAAAAAACACTGGTGAGCAGTGTTTTTGAGCGTTTATCAGCGTTTTTTTTACATTAGAGCATTTTTACAGCTGAAAACAGCTGAAAAACTCTCCTCAGAACCCAATCGTTTTGTTTTTCTTTTAAAGCCAAAAAACGCCCCAGCCAAAAACTGCTGATAACAGCCTATGTGTGCATGGACACATAGGAGAACATGGGCACCTAGGAGAACATGGACACAAAGGAGAACATGGACACATAGGAGAACATGAACACATAGGAGAACATGGACACATAGGAGAACATGGACACATAGGAGAACATGGACACATAGGAGAACATGGACACCTAGGAGAACATGGACACATAGGAGAACATGGACACCTAGGAGAACATGGACACATAGGAGAACATGGACACCTAGGATAACATGGAAACATAGGAGAACATGGACACCTAGGATAACATGGACACATAGGAGAACACGGACACATAGGATAACATGGACACCTAGGAGAACATGGACACACGGGGGAACATGGACACCTAGGAGAACATGGACACCTAGGAGAACATGGACACATAGGAGAACATGGACACCTAGGATAACATGGAAACATAGGAGAACATGGACACATAGGAAAACATGGACACCTAGGATAACATGGACACCTAGGAGAACATGGACACCTAGGAGAACATGGACACATAGGGGAACATAGACACATAGGAGAACATGGACACATAGGGGAACATGGACACCTAGGATAACATGGACACCTAGGAGAACATGGACACCTAGGAGAACATGGACACATAGGGGAACATAGACACATAGGAGAACATGGACACATAGGAGAACATGGACACCTAGGATAACATGGACACCTAGGAGAACATGGACACCTAGGAGAACATGGACACATAGGGGAACATAGACACATAGGGGAACATGGACACATAGGGGATTATGGACACATAGGGGAACATGGACACATAGGAGAACATGGACACATAGGGGAACATGGACACATAGGGGAACATGGACACATAGGATAACATGGACACATAGGGGAACATGGACACATAGGAGAACATGGACTCTGTGTCTCCTGTCTCCTGTGTCCCCTGTGTCTCCCATGTCTCCCATGTCTCCCGTGTCCCCTCTGTCTCCCGCGTCCCCTGTGTCTCCCATGTCTCCTGTGTCCCCTGTGTCTCCCGTGTCCCCTGTGTCTCCGTGTCTCCCGTGTCCCCTGTGTCTTCCATGTCTCCTGTGTCTCCCTTGTCTCCCGTGTCCCCTGTGTCTCCCATGTCTCCCGTGTCCCCTGTGTCTCCCATGTCTCCCATGTCTCCTGTGTCCCCTGTATCTCCCATGTCTCCTGTGTCTCCCTTGTCTCCCGTGTCCCCTGTGTCTCCCATGTCTCCCGTGTCCCCTGTGTCCCCTGTGTCTCCCGTGTCTCCCATGTCTCCTGTGTCTCCCATGTCTCCCGTGTCTCCCATGTCTCCCGTGTCCCCTGTATCTTCCATGTCCCCTGTGTCTCCTGTGTCTCCCGTGTCCCCTGTATCTTCCATGTCCCCTGTGTCTCCTGTCTCCTGTGTCCCCTGTGTCTCCCATGTCCCCTGTGTTTCCTGTCTCCTGTGTCCCCTGTGTCTCCCGTGTCTCCCCTGTCCTGACATTCTCCAGGAGCCAATCACAGGAACATTGTGATAGAACATTGCATAGCAATATTCTTCCCTGCAATGACTTAATAGAAGATCTCCATATTAATCAAACAGAACTTCTAATCCTGCGTACACGAATGTAATTGGCTTCTGTTTTTATTCTTTATTTTATGCGTTGTAAAATTTCCATTAAACAGAAGTTCCATGGAGAGAGAATTATATTTTCCTAAATTAAACGTTAGCTCAGCAAATATAAGAATACATATTCCAGCTGGATGAGAAAGTCACATATTTCCTGTTTGGAATGTATAAAAAAAATGAAAAATGAAAAAGTAAAAAAAAGTCAAATCCTTAAAATGTAACCAATGAATGTTGACTAAGCAACTGTCCAATCACAGCACAGATTTCTAATTGTCACCGCTCTCTAGTGAATGGATAGGTTGCATTCTCAGTGATGTCATCGCTCTCTAGTGATTGGATAGGCTGCATTCTCAGTGATGTCATCGCTCTCTAGTGATTGGATAGGATGCATTCTCAGTGATGTCACCGCTCTCTAGTGATTGGATAGGCTGCATTCTCAGTGATGTCATCGCTCTCTAGTGATTGGATAGGCTGCATTCTCAGTGATGTCATCGCTCTCTAGTGATTGGATAGGCTGCATTCTCAGTGATGTCATCGCTCTCTAGTGAATGGATAGGCTGCATTCTCAGTGATGTCACCTCTCTCTAGTGATTGGATAGGCTGCATTCTCAGTGATGTCACTGCTCTCTAGTGAATGGATAGGCTGCATTCTCAGTGATGTCACCTCTCTCTAGTGATTGGATAGGCTGCATTCTCAGTGATGTCACCGCTCTCTAGTGAATGGATAGGCTGCATTCTCAGTGATGTCATCGCTCTCTAGTGATTGGATAGGCTGCATTCTCAGTGATGTCACCTCTCTCTAGTGATTGGATAGGCTGCATTCTCAGTGATGTCACTGCTCTCTAGTGAACGGATAGGATGCATTCTCAGTGATGTCACCGCTCTCTAGTGAATGGATAGGCTGCATTCTCAGTGATGTCACCGCTCTCTAGTGAATGGATAGGCTGCATTCTCAGTGATGTCACCACTCTCTAGTGATTGGATAGGCTGCATTCTCAGTGAGGTCATCGCTCTCTAGTGAATGGATAGACTGTATTCTCAGTGATGTCACTGCTCTCTAGTGATTGGATAGGCTGCATTCTCAGTGATGTCATCGCTCTCTAGTGATTGGATAGGCTGCATTCTCAGTGATGTCATCGCTCTCTAGTGATTGGATAGGCTGCATTCTCAGTGATGTCATCGCTCTCTAGTGAATGGATAGGCTGCATTGACCCAAGCATATAAAATCCCCCAAACTGTGTTGAGGCCCCCCATCCCCACATATACACACGTATGAAAATAAACGCACATGTGCGGGGGCCTACACATGAAAAAGTAGATTTACGATACACATGTTACATTTTGCTGCGCATGCCAGAGTGAGAGCGATAATTCTAGCATCAGATATTTTCTGTAACGCTAAACCGATGACCTACAGGAGTCTTTTAAAGTGTCCCATATGGAAAAAAATAGGGTACTGAAATTTGTTGCCATTTCACGGGCACACATTTATATAAGGTTTGACATGTTGGGTATCTATTTACTCTGTGCAACCTCGTCTTTTACATCTTACAAAAAAAAAAAAATGGGTAATTTATTGCGTTTATGTGCCCTAAAAATAACTGTAGTGTAATTTTCACGGAAATTTTGCATTTCCTAGACCTTTATGTTAATATCGCGTGACATAATAATGTGGAACTACCACTATTTTGTTCTCCAGGGTGTCTGCTTTCAGAAAATATATCATGCTTGGCGGTTTTATGAAATCTTCAGGCCTAAAATTATTTTCTAAGCATGTGTGCAAACAAAATGGCTCTGGCAGCGAAAAGGGTTAATACCTCTTTAGGGAAATGTGAAAAGGAGCCCAAAGTTCCATCTATTAGCCGAATAGCAGCTTTTACAATGTTCAATTGCAAAAATTCACATGTTTGCCTAACTAAAAAAAAAAATCAATATAAATATTAACTTTATTTTATGAAAACTAAATATATAGAAAGCACAATACCTTCCAAATAAGTCAACATCTTTATAAAAAATGTTTTTATCTTTTTCCATGAACCTGATCAAATCTTCTGCAGGATACAAAAGATCGTTATCTTTCAGAATGAATGACTGTATGGCCCATAAAGCAATATTTTCAAGCCCAGAGGATGCAAAAGAAGTGATGAGCTGTGAAGAAATGACACATTGTTGCAGTTCCATTACACACCACATGGTGGCAGCAGTGCACTAAGAATATACTGTATATCCTGTGCGATATATATTGTGAGCATAATTAGAAATATGCTTGTAATCCAAAGCACTTGTATATTAAAGCGAATTTCCCCATAAGAAATAATGGAGGCTCAGATGATTCGTTCCACAACCATTTATTCATAGATCCTTCAGTTTATTTAAAAAGATTATAGCGATGTGATCGGTTGTGTAACCATAAAATGTCCATCCACAAATGGAATCCTCCACAAGGGGATCAGAAGCAAAATCCAGCAGGAGCTCCAGAGTATAAAAGAGAAGAGAGGAGCCTCTAAGTGTAGCAATATGTTATTGTACCTTCATTAAATGTAACCATATTGCTACAATTAGAGGCTCCTCTCTTCTCTTTTATACTCAGTTGTGACGCTACTTGTATATCAAGACATCGCTTGTTTATCAAGTCAAAGTTTATAAAAAAATGTTGCTTGTCTTGCAAAACGCTCTTAAACCAAAATACTCTCAATCCAAGGTGTTACTGTATACGAGGCGTGTCCAAAAAGTTGGGTGAACGGCACCAGAAAACAAACAAAACGGAGGATACAAACAAATGACCTTTATCGGCCTTCACAATAATCGCCATCCTTCACAACACACGTTTGGCAACCTTCATGAATCTTCCGGAAATGGTCAGCAAAGACCTCTTTAGGGATCGATCGCAGAACCGCCGTCACACATTCTTGGATTGCCGCCACGTCCGCAAAAAAAAATGCGCCTTTCATGGCGCTCTTCGGGCGGGGGAACAAAAAGAAGTCCGGAAGACGGTGAATGCCACCCCATCGATTGGCGCTTGGATTCTGGATGGAAGTGGTAGCTCCAGCAGGTCCCCTCCCCTCGATGACGATGGTCGATAGGCGCGGTCACACATGGCGATGAAATCTCCGGAGGTTTCCATCCGTTTTTGCTTTCTGTTCGTCTGTCAGCTTGTGCGGCACAATCAGGAACAGATCTTCCACTTACCCAAATCTTGGCGGACGATGGTGGGCACTGTGTGTCCTTGCTAATGCCCAATTCCTCCGCTATAAATCGCAGAGTCAGTCGCCCATCTCAGATTCGTCGCACTCGCTCCGTCATGTCTGGGGGGTTCTGCCTCTCACACTGACTACGTTCCATCGCCCTCAGCGGGTTTACCCTGACGGTCACGCATACTCCGCGCTAGGTGGCGCTTCGTGACGTGTCTCTGGATGTGCATGCGCGGTACACCTGGTCCAAGGTGCCGCTGAGATATCAGACCATTCACTCAACTTTTTACCTTAACCACTTGGCGATCGCTGCACGCCGATATACGTCGGCACAATGGCAGCGGTGGGCAAATGGGCTTACCTGTACGTCCCCTTTAATTGGCGTGACTAGCGGGCGCTCACGCGCCCGCCGCTACAGCGTAGTTGTGCCCATGGGACCCGCGGACTCGATGTCCGCCGGTGTCCCACGATCGTGTCACGGAACAGTAGAACGGAGAGATGTCTGTGTAAACAAGGAATTTCCCTGTTCTGCCTTGTGACATGACAGAGATCACAGCTCCCTGTGATCGGGAGGAGTGATCGCTGTCATGTGAGTGGAAGCCCATCCCCCCCACAGTTAGAATCACTCCCTAGGACACACTTAACCCCTTGATCGCCCCCTAGTGTTAACCCCTTCCCTGCCAGTGTAATTTACACAGTAATCAGTGCATTTTTATCGCACTGATTGCTGTATAAATGTCACTGATCCCAAAATAGTGTCAAAAGTGTCCGATGTGTCCACCGCAATGTCGCAGTCGCGATAAAAATCGCAGATCGCCGCCATTACTAAAAAAAAATTAATAATAAAAATGCCATAAATCTGTCCCCTATTTTATAGACGCTATAACTTTTGCGCAAACCAATCGATATACGCTTATTGCGATTTTTTTTTACCAAAAATATGTAGAAGAATAAATATCGGCCTAAACTGAGGAAAAAATTTGCTTTTTTTAAAAAAAAAATGGAGATATTTATTATAGCAAAAAGTACAAAATATTGTGTTTTTTTTTCAAAATTGTCGCTCTTTTTTTGTTTAAAGCGCAAAAAATAAAAACCGCAGAGATGATCAAATACCACCAAAAGAAAGCTCTATTTGTGGGGAAAAAAGGACATCAATTTTGTTTGGGTGCAACGCCGCACGACCGCCGAATCGCAAAAAATGGCCTAGTCATTCAGCAGCCCTGTATGTATATCCCTGTATGTTGTGGTCGTTCAGGTGCTTATCTAATAGTTTCTTGAAACTATCGATGCTCCCCGCTGAGACCACCGCCTGTGGAAGGGAATTCCACATCCTTGCCGCTCTTACAGTAAAGAACCCTCTACGTAGTTTAAGGTTAAACCTCTTTTCTTCTAATTGTAATGAGTGGCCACGAGTCTTGTTAAACTCCCTTCCACAAAAAGTTTTCTCCCTCTTGTGGGGTCACCAGTCCGGTATTTATATATTGTGGGGTCACCAGTCCGGTATTTGTATATTGTGGGGTCACCAGTCCGGTATTTATATATTGAAATCATATCCCCTCTCAAGCGTCTCTTCTCCAGAGAGAATAAGTTCAGAGCTCACAACCTTTCCTCATAACTAAGATCCTCCAGACCCTTTATTAGCTTTGTTGCCCTTCTTTGTACTCGCTCCATTTCCAGTACATCCTTCCTGAGGACTGGTGCCCAGAACTGGACAGCATACTCCAGGTGCGGCTGGAGCAGAGATGATTACTGCTAATGATACCGTTCTCATTACTAAAATCTTGTATATAGTCCCTTATCATCCCCTCCAAGAGTTTTCATACTATTGATGTTAGGCTAACTGGTCTGTAATTCCCAGGGATGTATTTTGGGCCCTTTTTAAATATTGGTGCTACATTGGCTTTTCTCCAATCAGCTGGTACCATTCCAGTCAGTAGACTGTCAGTAAAAATTAGGAACAACGGTCTGGCAATGACTTGACTGAGTTCCCTAAGTACCCTCGGATGCAAGCCATCTGGTCCCGGTGATTTATTAATGTTAAGTTTCTCAAGTCTAATTTTAATTCTGTCTTCTGTTAACCATGGAGGTGCTTCCTGTGTTGTGTCATGAGGATAAACACTGCAGTTTTGGTTACTGAAGCCCCCCGATTCACTCGTGAAGACTGAGGAGAAGAATAAATTCAATACCTTTGCCATCTCCCCATCCTTTGTAACCAGATGTCCTTCCTCATTCTTTATGGGGCCAATATGGTCCTCCCTTTTTTACTGTTTACATACTTAAAGAATTTACAGCTGACCTCATTAGCACACGCCCCCTCCATCATCTACCCTCCCACTCCCAGCTGCACCTTTTTTAAATGAAATGCAACCAATCAGTGATCGCCCTTCTCACTAAATACACAATATACAATCAGATTGCATCATGTATGGCCATGTTTATACAGCTGAAATTACTAGTTGTGCTTTCAGTGCCAGTAGTTGTTAACGGCACACCATCCACAGAAGAAAACACACATTTGTGCCATGGGAAATGCTGTAAAATGCACAGTAAAAAACACACACAACCCACAAAACGCCAAAATGTCCCATTAACCACAAATAGTGCAGCCAATTGAAATCAACAGGTTGCCCTATACGTGTCACAGGAAAAAACGAGCCACAAAACGTTCGCTCCCCACTATGCTAGGTGTCAGATGCGGGCAGGGCTTTTTTTTCAGTGGGGGAACGCAGTTCCGGGACCTCCACCACTGAATGTATGTAATGGCAAGGAGTGCTGGGTTGTGCTACAGCGTCTATTGATGCTGGCTGCTGGTGGATCTATTGTTGCAAGGGTTGATTGCTGCTGGTGGGGATCTATTGTTGCTGGGGTGGGTCTTATGTTGCTGGGGGGGGGTCAGTTGTCGCTGGGAGGGATCTACTGTTGAGGGAGCAGTCTATTATAGCTGGCTGCTAGAGGGTCTATTGTTGCTGGGCGGTATTTTGTTGTAGCTGGTCCATTGTTGCAGGGGGGGGGGATGTATTGTTGCTAATGGGTCTATTGTTGTTGGCTGTGGGGGGTCTATTTTTACTGTTTTTGTTGTTATCAATAACAAATGCCATACAAATTACCACAAATGTTACTTGGTTCTGTATTCTCTAAAAGGGGCAGTGCTGGGAGGTGGGTAGGGGGTGGAACCAAGCACTGGTGCTCAGAGGTAGGTAGGGGCAAAGACAATGGGTAACTCCTCAAAGGGGGCGTTCCTGCACCTTTTCTCTGAGAAAAAAAGCCCTGGGTGCGGGTATGGAGATCAAGAGGCTAAGAGGGCTCCCCTTGCGGCTAAGTGCAGCGCGTTACTGGAGTTGGGAACAGGAAGCGCGGTGCCCAAAGAGGCACGGCTGGTCAGGTGCTTGCTTGCAGTCCGATGAGCTCGGCCACTGAGGGATGGCCGGAGCAGGTGGAGCAGGACTTCCTGTGTTCAGGTAAACAGAGAAACCAGGAGCCAGGCCAGGGGTCTTACACAGATAAGTCAGCCCAGAGCATACACAGGAGCGAGCCAAGGTCATGCACAGGCAGGGTCCAGCTACAAGCCGAAGGTCAAGCCGGGAGATCAGGAAGCAGAAGTAGAGTCGAGGAGCAGGCCATTGGTCAAACCAGGAGATCAGGAAGTGAGGTCAAGGCAAGCCGGGTCACAACGGGTATCACAGATCAGGAAGCAAGGTCAAGGTACACAAGGGAGCTGAGAAGATAATCCAGCAATGTCCTATGGTAACAGGCTGGCTTAAATAGGGCCATTGGCGCAGGCGTCTGCCGCGCCGTTGTGCACATGCAGTATTGCGCACGCGTGTGCGCCGATGTGTGCGCCAATGCGCGCTGATGCGCGGCGCGTGCATGTCTGGGGAACCTCCGTGGGCATCCATGAATGTTCTGGGCAATATTGCCAGTACCATGACGGCCATGTCCCTGACACTAGGTGTGAATGGGGGCCTGAAAGTGAAATTGGTTGCGAGAACACGAAAACAACGAGTTCACAACATTCACATCTGTGCCTTTCCTTGCATTTCAGAAATGCTCTGCACCAAAAAATCGCAGTAAAAAAACGCACTGAGCGCCCCTCTAAAATAAAAGTTTTGAAGCTTGTTTGGGGCGATTTCTGTGTGTAGGGAGGCCCATTAAGGTGGGTAGGCTGCCCCAATGTGTGATGAGTAAAAATGCTCCAAAACGCCCCCCCCCTCGCTAAAAACCCCCAAAAAACGCATGTGGGAATGCGAATTCCCGCTATGCAGAGATGTGAACGGGGCTTGACAGCTGAGTGTTTTTGTCCACTCCCTTATACTTGTATAAAGATGGCCATACACTATGCAATCTGATTGTGTATTTAGTGAGAAGGGTGAGCACTGATTGATTGCATTTTATTTAAAAAAGGTGCAGCTTGGAGTGGGAGGGTGGATGATGCAGGGGGTGTGTGCTAATGAGGTCAGCTGGTCATCTCCTTCCTGTGTCATGACCTCCAGTCTGATCAGGAAGAAGACATTACTAATGGAAATGTCTGGAAACATGGATTTGCACAAGAAAACTACGTGACTGTAGATTTAATGGAAAGCTTTGATATTTTTGCAAACAAAAGTACATGAATGCTATATTGGTGCAGAGAGGAGCTGGAATTTAGAAAAAAAAGAAAAGTGTACAAAGGTGAACTCACCCTTTAAAGTGATTGTAAAGGCAGAAGGTGCATTCTACACATTAAGATAAAAAACCTTCTGTGTGTACCCCCCCCCCCATACTTATCTGAGCCCCACTCTAAGTATCCAGCGATGTCCACGAGAGATTCAGCTGTCCAGATTCTCCCTCCTCATTGACTGAAACAGCAGAAAAGTGCCATTGACTCCCGCCGCTGTCAATCAAAGTCAATGAGCCAATAAAGAGAGAGGGGGGGGGGCGACTCCTTGTCTGAATGGACACAGGGAGCTATGGTTTGGCTTGGGTGCCCCCATACTAAGCTGCTTTATGTGAGGTCACTTGTCAGGAGGGAGGGGCCAGGAGAGCCAAATAGGGACTCAAGAAGAGGAGGATCGGGGCTGCTCTGTGCAAAACCATTACAGAGTCGGTAAGTAAGTATGTTGGTGTGGGTTTTTTTGTTTTTAAAGGAGAAAAAAACGCGACTTTAGTATCACTCCAACCACTTGCTGACCATTTCCCGCGGCCGGTCCGCTCTATTGCATGAAACTACGTACCTGTACGTCATTCCATGCAATACCCAGCACACACTGATTGGCCAGAGGGGGATCGCTGATTGGCTTGAGAGGGAGCGCGAATTGGCCAGAGGGGGAGCGCCGATTGGCCAGAGAGGGAGCGCCGATTGGCCAGAGAGGGAGCGCCGATTGGCCAGAGAGGGAGCACCGATTGGCCTGAGAGGGAGCGCTGATTAGCCAGAGAGGGAGCGCTGACTGGCCAGAGAGGCAGCGCTGATTGGCCAGAGAGGGAGCGCTGATTGGCCAGAGAGGCAGCACTGATAGGCCAGAGAGGGAGCGCTGATTGGCCAGAGATGCAGCGCTGATTGGCCAGAGAGGGAGCTCTGATTGGCCAGAGAGGGAGCTTTGATTGGCCAGAGAGGGAGCGCTGATTGGCCAGAGAGGGAGCGCTGATTGGCCAGAGAGGGAGCTTTGATTGGCCAGAGAGGGAGCGCTGATTGGCCAGAGAGGGAGCTTTGATTGGCCAGAGAGGGATCGCTGATTGGCCAGAGAGGGAGCGCTGATTGGCCTGAGAGGGAGCGCTGATTGGCCAGAGAGGGAGCGCTGATTGGCCTGAGAGGGAGCGCTGATTGGCCTGAGAGGGAGCGCTGATTGGCCAGAGAGGGAGCGCTGATTGGCCAGAGAGGGAGCGCTGATTGGCCAGAGTGGGAGCGCTGATTGGCCAGAGAGGGAGTGCTGATTGGCCAGAGAGGGAGTGCTGATTGGCCAGAGAGGGAGCGCTGATTGGCCAGAGAGGGAGCGCTGATTGGCCAGAGGGGGAGCACCGATTGGCCTGAGAGGGAGCGCTGATTAGCCAGAGAGGGAGCGCTGACTGGCCAGAGAGGCAGCGCTGATTGGCCAGAGAGGGAGCGCTGATTGGCCAGAGAGGGAGCGCTGATTGGCCAGAGAGGGAGCCAGTTAGTGAGTCCGGCGGACGTGCTTTTCGCCACCCATGATTGCTGCCCAGAGAGACAGGATGGCGGTAAACAAGGCAGATCGCTTTCCTGTCAGGTATGAACAGAGAGATCTTGTTTTCTTGCTAAGCAGTGAGTCCATCCCCCACACCGTAAGAAAGGGACATATTTAACCCTTTGATCACCCCTGGTGTTAACCCCTTCCCAACCAGTGTCATTAGTACAGTGACAGTGCATATTTTTAGCACTGATCACTGTATTGGTGTCACTGGTTCCCAAAAAAAGTGTCAGTTAGCCTAGGTCCACACTACTGCAATGCGATGTATTGCGAATTTGATCCGTTTTTTTTTATCCTGTGTGAGGTGCAAATTTGCCTTGCATTTTGAGGTAGACAGGTGGATTTTACCGCGAATGTCATGAAGCAGACAGTGAACAATATGCAGAGATGTGAACTGTGTGCTGCGGGTTTACTGCAAGTTCACTTGAAGTCTATGAAGATAAAATCCGCACTGCACCGTAGGAATTCGCATCGCACCCGCAGTCAACGCGCACAGGACCCTTTTTTTTTCCTCGCACCAAATTCGCAACGCATAGATGTGAACCAAAGCCGTGGAATACTCTGCTTTATACATGACCCGCGAATCAGTGTGTTCATAAACGCATCAAACCCGCTGGAAATTGGCATTAGTGTGAACCCAGGCTCAGTGTCCGATCTGTCCGCTGCAATGTCGCAGTCCTGCCTATAATGACTGATCGCCGCAATTACTATTAAATAAATAAATAAATAAAAATGCCGTAAAAATATCCTATAGATTGTAGATGTGATAACTTTTGCGCAAACCAATCAATATACGCTGGGATTTTTTTTTTACCAAAAATATGTAGAAAAATACATATTGGAATAAATTGATGAAGAAATTCGATTTTTTTTTTTTAATTGGATATTTATTATAGCAGAAAGTAAAAATTATTGTTTTTTTTTTTTTTTCAAAATTGACGCTCTTTATTTGTTTATAGCGCACAAAATAAAAACCGCAGAGGTGATCAAATACCACCAAAAGAAAGCTCTATTTGTGGGTACAGTGTTGTACGACCGCGCAATTGTCAGTTAAAGTAACGCAGTGCCGTATCACAAAAAATGGCCTGGTCATGGGTGGGGGGGGGGGGTAAGCCTTCCAGGGCTGAAGTGGTTAAGTCAAAGTCTTTGTAAGTTTTTTTTTTTTATATTTTCAATCAACTTGATCAAATCTTCTGCAGTGAACAGGATATAAAAGATCGTTATCTTTCACAATGAATGAATGTATGGCCCATAAAGCAATATTTTCTAGTCCACAGGATGTGAAGGAAGTGATGGGCGGTGAAGAAATGACATAATGTTGCAGTTCCTTTACATACCACCTGGTGGCAGCAGTGCACTAAGAATATACGGTATATATCCTCAACTTTTCAGGGTCCAGATGTTAACTAGTACCTCAGCCAATGACAAATTCACTTTTTTTTTTTAGGTAATCTGTGATTGGTTCCTGCAGGTTACTAAGTATCACTGCTACCTGCACTATCATATTAAAAAAAAGTTATGTGATTTACAGCAGGGGTGCTCAGTCTGGCTATCCTGACATGCTGGGATTTGTAGTTCTTGCTTGCCCTTTGCAGAGATGGGCTGCTTCCTCAGCAATGCCACTAAGAAATGGTTCATAGATTGGAAACAATCCGCAGTGTATGTAGGGTTGCCACCTCATCCCTTTAAACCCGAACACCTGTGAATTACTCGGGTTCTGAGGCTAATTAAATGCAGAAAAGGCACCAAGTGAGCTTAATTACCACCGTAATCAGCCACAGAACTTGTGTAAATAATATGTGTTTGGGTTTAAAGGGATGAGATGGGCAACCTTAAAGCCTCGTACACACGATCAGACTTTTCGCAGATAAAACCGCAAACTTTTGTCCGAAGGCGTGTGCCTGGATTTTGTCTTGCATACAAACGGCAAGGAATTGTCAGCCAACAATCAGGAACGTAGTGACGTACTATGTGGTTTTTGAGCTCTTTAGCGCCACCCTTTGGGCTCCTTTTGCTAATTTCGGGTTAGTAGAAGTTTGGCGAGTGTTGATTCGCGCTTTTCATTTTGCGCTCTTCGGTTAGTTTCTGAACGGTCGCACGTCAACCAGCCATGTTGTGGAATCGGAGGAGATAATGTGTTATTTATTATTAGCCTTGGAGTTGTTGCTTTGACCAAAGTCCGGTCCAGGAACAGGAGGAGTTCCTTGACCAAAAATTGGTTGCTCTATTAATGGTGACCAATGATGTCATATGCCTTTACTGCGGGAGCTCCAGAGGAATAATCCGGATGATTTTCGGAATTATCTCCGGATGACGGACCCCTGCTTTCACCAACTCTTGGCATTGGTGACCCCCCTATATTAAGAAGCAGGACACATGCATGAGGCTTTTATTTTATTTTTTGGTTGAATAATAATGATTTGATTTGGTATATTTTCCATATTTTTGGATGCATAGAATTCACTTTTTGGTGAAGTTCTATTGGCAGATTTCATGTCTAATTTTATTTGTTTTCTTTTTTTTAATGCACAATAAACAAATTGTGGAGAATAATACTTGGCTGTGTGTTTTACTTCAAATGACAGTTTGGGAGTCGGCAGTTACATTTAAAAAGATACAATGTAAAATTATCAAGGGACACCAACATAGTTGTATCTTTGATCTTATAAAATACGGGATAATAATGGTGTTGTGGTAACTTGCCCAAACAAAAACAAAAAAAATAAATTAAAAAAGCATAATAATATTATTCTTGATATCACTAGAAAAAAAAAAGTCTTTGAAAATGAGTTTGCAATAAACTCCATCAGTATCACCAGCAAAGCAGCTTCATTATTATCCCATTAAAGAAGAAGAGAATTGTGCGCTGCATTTCCAGATTTCATAATTTGCCGCGTCACAAATGTTAATTGTCCATTACTAATGCGAGTTTACAAGACCGACCGCTTCCGGCTCGTCCTTGCTTTCTAGAATGCGTGTTTGTACTTTGGAATTTTGTCCGACGGACTTGTCTACACACGCTCGGAAAATCCGACAACAGACATTTGTCCGCGGAAAACTTTAAAAACCTGACATCCAACATTTGTCCGCGGAAAATCCGACAACAATTGTCCGATTGTCCCCTCTGTACTGTATAGTCAGCTGCAGTGGTACAGTGCGGTCTAACGGGGGAAATCTTGCATATAAACCGGATCGGTGGGGTTTTAGTATACCAGCCGGACAGCTTCCAATTTCACCGGGTATCAATCTGTTACTCCTGGCTGCACAATTACCGACAATCACAATTTCTCCTCGAAATCCATGCTTTGTGACTGAACCTAAATTCCGGGCCTGTGACAATGAGACCCATACAGACTTGCATACATTGGAGCATGAGAGGGAGGTTGCACAGAATCATGTACTTAGAGATGGGAAACATATGAGAAGCCTGAAAAAAATCTTCATGCGAAGGGATAATTTATTTGTAAACCTCAGATTATTACCTTCTTCACCCCATGGGGCCTTTTTTTTGCTAGAAAATTACTTAGAACCCCCAAAAATTAAATTTTAAAGAATAAATTGGTGTTTTTTGTTTGTTTTTTTTTTTTTTTTTTATGTCATACGGTATTTGCGCATTTGTTTTTCTTTTTTTTTGTTGGACAAAATACATATTTTTTGATTTTCAATATGTTTATTGAAAGGCTTTTCCAAAAAGGACACAAATTGTGGGCAAAGAATGACATCAAAGGATAACGCCCACAAATATTTTGTTTTACATTTTATTGTAAAAATAACACAATACATAACCCAATTTTTTTTGGGGGGGGGGGGAATATAAAAGATGATATTCCGCAGAGCAAATAGATACCAAACATGTCATGCTCTAAAACTGCGTGCACTCGTGCAACGGCGACAAACAAGACATTAAAGGCGGGGTCTCCAAACATTCTAAACAAAGCGCCAGATTAATGTCCTTCAGACTTTGGAGGGGCTGAAAACGTGGCCAGTGGGAGTTAACAATGTACGTTTTTTTATGCTCGGAGTGCAACTTCAAAGCTCTTTCGCATTTTGCGTGGATAAGATAATGGTCTCTGTCAGTTTAGGGTGAATTTTTTGGCAAATATATAAAAAAAAAAAAAAAAAAAAAAAAAAAAGAGAATTATATTATATTATTTATTATGAATTATAAACGTCTGAATCCCCTCTACCAAATACAGAGGGGAAAATACTGATCGTCTCCCCTGCAGATGGTGTAAGTTTTGCCCACTTACATAGAAATGAAGGGTCTATAATTTTTATCATAGGTGTATTTTATATGATAGAGACAGAATATCAACCAAAAATCCAGAAAAAACACATAATACAAATGCGCTGTGAAGGCCAGTTATAGGTGGGGGCGGGGCCATTTTTTTGTTACTGGTGTAAATATGGTCCGGGGACACACTGGGGCGCCTTTGCTGCCACTGTGCTACGTGTTGGGTGTCCAGTGTGCTCCTGTTTCTTTAAGGGGGATTGGGCTGCCTCCAGGCCCACCTGCCCCTCATCTATCCATTGAATGCATGCGCTCCCACTGTGGAGACACTCATAAATTCAGTAGCGTTTAGGACTTCAAGCAATACACAGGGTGCCGTGAAGAGGCCTTACAGCTTATGCATGCGTTTGCAAATGAGTGCTAACTAAACCCCTGTTTTTAACGCAGACCAGTGATGGTACATCCATTAAGGGTGCACCGGCCCCGCCCCCTCTCTCCAGCCACCCCTCTAGCACCAATGGATAGATTCTTGCATTGCATGAATCTATCTATGGCCGCCGCTGCCACCCCCTATTAAGGCGCCCGGCCCCTTTTCAGGTGCCTGAATTACAGTGGCAGGGTTTTTTCTTTTTTGAAGCACCTGATTGGAGCCAGAGGCTCTAATAGGAGTCAAAAAAGGTGACCTGCAAGCGCCATGCTGGGCGCTCGCAGGTCACTCAGCTTAGAAAAGCGAATGAATATTCGTTTTCTTAACACTAAACCGCCTCCCTGCCAATCAGGTGCTTGGATCTGTTACCTGTCACCTGATTGGCTGAAATGACAGGCGCTGTGTGCCTATCAGGCGTCCATCCATAGCAGAAGACGGGAAGAGAGGACAGGAGATGACATCGAGGAGCTGTCCCACCGCCACCAAGACAGGGTAAGTACAGACGGTGGGCGGGGGGCACACTGGCAGGATTTGATGGGCACAGTGAGGCTGCATTTGATGGGTACAGTGGCTGCATAAGATGGGCACAGTAGCTGTATTTGATGGGGCACAGTGGCAGCATTTAATATGGCACAGTGGCTGCAATTGATGGGTTTTTTTCAGAATTTTTCAGTTTGTTTGCACCCCCCAAAAATTTTGAACACCAGCCGCCACTGACACAAACTGTTGGACGGGTTAATTCGGTTGGTCAGCCGACTGGTTGGTGAGTTGAGCGATGGAATGTTCTGTTTTTGCCTTTTATGTGTTTGCCCTTCCATGTGCTCCTTGTTGTAAAAGGCCAGTTATAGGTGGGGGGGAGGGGCCATTTGTTTGTTAAAATTGTATTCTATTTTGTATGTGTTGCACACGGCACTAATAATGTTTTCATTCTTTGGAGTCCTGATTAGAATTAGCCTGCCTATGTTACGCCTCTTGTTACCATACAAGTACAATTGTAATATTAATGTGATATTTACATAGTTATGTGTATAAAAACCTTCAATTGCATCAAATAAAATAGAACAGTTACAGTGCCTTGAAAAAGTATTCATACCCCGTGAAATTCTCCACATTTTCTCATGTTACAACCAAAAACGTAAATGTATTTTATTGGGATTTTATGTGATAGACCAACACAAAGTGGCTCATAATTGTGAAGTGGAAGGAAAATGATAAATGATACAAATAAATATGTGAAAAGTGTGTGTGTGGGGGGGGGGGGGCATTTGTATTCAGCCCACTTTACCCTGCTACCCCCTAACTAAAATCTAGTGGAACCAATTGTCTTCAGAAGTCACCTGACTAGTAAATAGAGTCCACCCGTGTGTCATTTAATCTCAGTATAAATACAGCTGTTCTGTGAAGCCCTCAGAGGTTTGTTAGAGAACCTTAGTGAACAAACAGCATCATGAAGGCCAAGGAACACACCAGGCACTTAAACCCCCTTCCTAACCAGACCAATTTTCAGATTTCGGTGCTCTCACATTTTGAATGACAATTACTCAGTCATGCAACACCGTACCCATATGAAATTTTTGTCCTTTATTTCACACAAATAGAGCTTTCTTTTGGTGGCATTTAATCACCGCTGGGATTTGTATTTTTTGCGCTAATAAAAGAAAAAAGACCGAAAATTTTGTAAAAAAAAAAAAAAACATGTCTTTTTTTCTACAAGTTTTTGGAAAATGTGGAAAGAAAATGAAAACGCCTTTTTTTTTTTTTTACACATACTTGTCCATTTATACAAAATTGAATACCAAAAATTACACCCCAAAATAAATTCTTCTACTCCTCCTGAGTACGGCGATACCCCATGTGTGAGACTTTTACACAGCCTGGTCACATAGAGAGGCCCAACATGCAGGGAGCACCTTCAGGTGTTCTAGGGGCATTAATTTCAAATCTAGTTTGACTAATTACACTTCTGTGAGGCACTGTAGTGGTATGGATGAGAACTGATGTAGCATGGATGACCATGGCTGCGTATGGCTGGGTATGCCTTGTTGCTGCAATGGGCACAGAGCAGCGCTGTGGGCACTACAGATCTGCTGCACCCGATCTCTCCCCTCTCCATTCACACTGTACCGATCAGGGAGAGAGGAACCGGACACGACGCCGGTTTGTTTACAAGTGATCGCTCCGTTGTTTGACGGAGCGATCACGTGGTAAACGGGTGCTGTTTAGCGCCATTTACCGTGATGGCCCCGGCGGTCACGGATACACTTGTTGTGCGCGCCCCAGGGGGCGCATGGGAGTGCGATTCTGGGAGGACGTCATAGTACGCCCTCCCAGAATTATCGAGCTGCGCTGTAGACGTCATTCGGCTATATCGCGGTTGTTACGTGGTTAAAGCAGGTTTAGGTTATAAAAAAAAATCTCCCAAGCTTTGAACATCTCACGGAGCTCTGTTCAATCCATCATCAGAAATTGGAAAGAGTATGGGACAACTGCAAACCTACCAAGATATGGCCGTCCACCTAAACTGACCGGCCGGGCAAGGAGAGCATTCATCAGAGAAGAGCCCAAGAGGTGGGAACTCTGGAGGAGCTGCAGAGATCCACAGCTCAGGTGGGAGAATCTGTCCACAGGACAACTATTAGTCGTGTTCTCCACAAATCTGCCCTTTATGGAAGAGTGACAAGAAGAAAGACATTGGTGAAAGAAAGTCATAAGAAGTCCTGTTTGTAGTTTGTGAGAAGCCATGTGGAGGACACAGCAAACATGTGGAAGAAGGTGATCTGGTCACATGAGACCAAAATTCAACCTTTTGGCCTAAAAGAAAAACGCTATGTGTGGGGAAAACTAACACTGCACATCACCCTGAACACACCATCCCCACCGTGAAACATGGTGGTGGCAGCATCATGTGGTAGGGATGCTTTTCTTCAGCAGGGACAGGGAAGCTGGTCAGAGTTGATGGGAAGATGGATGGAGCCAAATACAGGACAATCTTAGAAGAAAACCTGTTAGGCTCTGTTCACATCTCTGCTGTTCGGAATCGCGGGCGGAATCCCAGCGATTCTGCCCACGATTCACAATAGTGGCCCGTGTGTTCCCCATGCATTGCCTGTCAATTTCAATAGCACCCCAAATGAGGCGTGATTTTTTCCCACGATTCTTTGGGTGACAATCGCTGTAAAATCGGGCCAAACAGAATCGCCCAAAAGAAGTTCATGGGCTACTTTTGGATGACAGGCGTCCCGCGCTTCTATTTGCGCGATTTTACCACGATTGTCGCCCACATACGCCCACATGTGAACGGAGCCTTGGAGTCTGCAAAAGACTTGAGACTGGGGCGGAGGTTCACCTTCCAGCAGGACAACGACCCGAAACATCCAGCCAGAGCTACAATGCAATGGTTTAGATCAAAGCATATTCATGTGTTAGAATGGCCCAGTCACAGTCCAGACCTAAATCACATTGAGAATCTGTGACAAGACTTGAAAATTGCTGTTCACAGACGCTCTCCATCCAATCTGACAGAGCTTGAGATATTTTACAAAGAAGAATGGGCAGAAATGTCCCTCTCTAGATGTGCAAAGCTGGTAGAGACATCCCCAAAAAGACTTGTAGAGAAAGGGGGTTCTACAAAGTATTGACTCCGGGGGGCGCCATACAAATGCCCCCCCCCCCCCACACTTTTCACATATTTATTTGTATCATTTATCACTTTCCTTCCACTTCACAATTATGTGACACTTTGTGTTGGTCTATCACATAAAATCCCAATAAAATACATTTACTTTTTTGGTTGTAACATGACAAAATGTGGGAAATTTCAAGGGGTATGAATACTTTTTCAGGCACAGTATTTTGGAAAGATGCGGAGTGTATCTTTTTGTGTCTGTTCCCTACTGCAGTACTTTATTATTTATTTATATAGCAGTTGCCTATCTATTAGACATGTGCGGTTCGTTTTTGTTCAGAATTAATATTCTGACAAGTTTTTCGTTATTTGGACATATCCGAATACCCGAATTACAATATAAACAAATTTTACCAACTGCTCCGAAATAACGTAACGAAATTCGTACAAATTTCGGAAATTCGGATTAAAATTCGAACCGGATTTTTCATTGAACTCCAGTCGAATTCTCAGGACACATAATGCTGGAATCAAAGACTGCGGTGTTTGTTATTAGAGGAAATAATTCCTGTTTTTTTTTCGTTAAGCCAAAAGGGATTTAAAGAGTCATTGTGATCATTTGATGATTTTTCTTTTGTTTGTTCACTTTGCTGCATTCAAATTAAAAACAATGTAACATTTTAGTTTCGACTGATTCGAAAATGTATCGATTTTTGAACGTTTCGAATCGAAAAGATCTGTAAATTCGAAGAAAAGTCAGAAATTCCGACTCCGGGTTCCGAATACGAATTGAACGAATCAACCGAATGGAACTAAACGAAATAACAAGATTAATGAAACTAAACACATTTTTTTTTTCGTCATGCACATGTCTACTATCTATAAAAATCTCCAGAACAGTATCATGTGTTTTTTTTATTTTATTTATTATTTTTTTCTTTATTCTTGGTTGATATTCTGTCTCTATCATATAAAACACACCTATGATAAAAATTATAGACCCTTCATTTCTTTGTGGGGAAACTTACACAATCTGCAGGGGAGCCAATCATTATTTTCTCCCACTGGTTGTATTTTTTTTTTTTTTTATGTGTAGAAAAGTCTTTATTATAAACGCACAACGGAGGTCTTCAATGACAAAAAAAAAAAGATGAAACGCCAATTCCAGCCTTTTTTCACCCTCCAGAGTCCTTTTGTAGGCATTTTGTTGGATTGGCGATAACATTCTCCTTTTCCACCAGCAGGGGGCCCCCCATCACACAGGCAATATATTGGGCACAATTAATTGGCTAATGCTGAGCCCCAGAGGAGGGCGACGTGGTGCAGCAGGAATGTCCCAGGAATTTGTCTGGGATAACGACGGCTGATTTCTATTAAAAGCGACATTCGATAAACGGACGTGGGCGAGCGCAATTTCCTTTTTTTTTTTTTTTTTTTTTTACAATACAGACAAATTCAATTATTTCGACTTCCGACTGTGTATAAGAGTGCGAAGGTCACATCACAGAACCGTAAAAAAAAAAAAAAAAAAAAATTAAATAAAAATAAAAAACAACCGTGAACTTCTCTTATTATTCTATTAGATATCCCAATATAAGCATTTCGTTACATCTGCTCCATACATGAGCAAGTAGATCCTGCCAGAAATCCCGAGCTTGACAACTTCCTGTTATCAGATTGTTCTCAGCTATCTCTGAGGACTACAGACACCTCCGCCCCTCTGCGGTATGGCGAGAGGAGAGGGGCGGTGAGTGAGTGTTGTCACCCTGAGACGGGAAGTGTGTTAGTGGCAGCGTCACCAGGTGAGAATAAAAGGGGGAGAAAAAAAAGCCTGGAAAATGAATGCGGACACCACATTGAAGGAGCAATAAGCTTCTATATATGACATTTTTGTACAAATAATATTGAATTTGTAGCACTCGCTCTGAATTTACAAAAATAAATGAATAATAATAGTGCTCCTAAAACTGTTCATATATAACCAGGGCCGAAACGGGGGGGGGGGGGGGGGCAAGAGGGGCAGCCGCCCCGGGCACATTGCTGTTATCTGGGGAGGGGCTGTGCTCCCCTCGCCACATGCACACTGCTGATCATGGGCTGGCAACCAGCATGCCGTGACTTCATGTCTGCTCCACATTCTCTGCCCCAGTTGGCCACACCCGACGTGAAAATCGTACCACCCAGTTGATAGTTTACACTTACTGTTGGGGGGCTCAACTTCCTATTTTTACCTCCCCCTTACACTCCATTCACATCAAAGAGATCTGTCAACGTGCAAGAGAGAGCATGTTTTCCGCACAAGTTTACCGAACACGTGAAGAACACGCCTCTCGCTTGTGGTGCCATTTCATTGTTAATGACACCCCAAACGCGCCTGTTTTTGCTTGCATCAAAAAGCGCAACAAAATGCGCGGTTAAAAAAAAAACTTTAGATGCAGGAAAGAAAAGTCCAAACCGGCACAAAGCCGCTATAGTAAAAACAGCCTCCGCCTGGCTCCGTCCAGACTATGCCTCCGACGCGTTTCGGCTTAGTTTCTGCTTCTAGTGCACCGAGCCGGGATGGGCTCTCTCCCAGCCAGCATACTTAGAGAGAGTCTCCGGAGCAGGATGCCGGAAATTGGAGCGATACCTTTTAGTTCTTTGATGCGCGTAAAAAAAAACATTGGTGCATTTGTCGCACGTAGGGCAGTCCATAGGAAGGAATTGGCTGCGCTACGCATGCAGCGCAAAAACATGCAAAAATTTTTTTAAAATGTGCGTTTATGTGACGCTAGGTTTGGACCTAGTCGTAAGCTGTATACGGGTTGTATACGGATTGTACACAGGTGGCATACGGGTTGTATACGGGTTGTATACTGGGTGTATACGGGTTGTATACTGGGTGTATACGGGTTGTATACTGGGGTGTATACGGGTTGTATACTGGGTGTATACGGGTTGTATACTGGGTGTATATGGGTTGTATACTGGGTGTATACTGGGTGTATACGGGTTGTATACTGGGTGTATACGGGTTGTATACTGGGTGTATATGGGTTGTATACTGGGTGTATACGGGTTGTATACTGGGTGTATACGGGTTGTATACTGGGTGTATATGGGTTGTATACTGGGTGTATACGGGTTGTATACTGGGTGTATACGGGTTGTATACTGGGTGTATACGGGTTGTATACTGGGTGTATATGGGTTGTATACTGGGTGTATACTGGGTGTATACGGGTTGTATACTGGGTGTATATGGGGTTGTATACTGGGTGTATACGGGTTGTATACTGGGTGTATATGGGTTGTATACTGGGTGTATATGGGTTGTATACTGGGTGTATACGGGTTGTATACTGGGTGTATATGGGTTGTATACTGGGTGTATATGGGTTGTATACTGGGTGTACTTCTCCTCTTCTTTTCTCATCCTTTCTTCTCATTCTTTCTCCTCTCCTCATCCTCTCCTCATCCTCTCCTCTCCCTCTTCATCCTCTCCTCTTCTTTCTCATCCTCTCATCTCCTCATCTTCTCCTCTCCTCAGCCTCTCCTTTGCTATCCTCTTCTCTCCTCTCCCTCATCCTCTCTTCTCTTCTCCTCTCCTCATCTTCCTTCTGTTTCCTCTTCCCTTCCTCTCCTCATCCTCTTCTCATCCTCTCCTCCTCTCTTCATCCTCTCCTCTCCTCATCTCTCCTCTCTTCATCCTCTCCTCTCCTCATCTCTCCTCTCTTCATCCTCTCCTCCTCCTCATCTCTCCTCTCTTCATCCTCTCCTCTCCTCATCTCTCCTCTCTTCATCCTCTCCTCTCCTACACAGTGGAGAAGATGGAGATTGCTGACCTCACAGAGGAGAGGAGAGGAGAGGGGGGGGAGGGGGGAGATCTATGTCAGCGCTTACCTCAGAGCCTGAAATAGAAAGGAAAAATAAAATCACAGTGAGAAATAACGTGTTTCCCGATATAGAACGCCGTCATCCGCATGGAAACACGCCGTCCGCATTAACCCCCTCCGCGCCCCCGGCGCACACCATGCACCGCCTCTGCGGCAGCCTGCGGAGGGCCTGGCGATGAAACGGTGAACGATCCGGATAAAAATAACCGCAGAACAAAAAACGTAATCAGAGGATGTAAGAGAGCGACCGGCAGAACAACACAGTCAGCGCTAATTATCTACGCGGGGCCCGCGGCTCTGACGCAATGGCGTCTAATTTGGCTCATGAAGAGACGTTGGCGGCAGGTGGATATTTTCAGGACATGATTTTCGGAAGCCGGAGAAAAATATTTCGGGAAATATTTCAATTTCGACAGTTTTTTTAAAGCAAAAAATGTAGCAATTTTAATTGTAGCGACTCCTCAACCGCAATGTTATAGATGACCCCTGGGGGGCGACACTGAGACCGCGAGGACCCCTTCATACCTCTGCCGTCTAATGCAGACCATTCACCCGAGAGCTTACTCCATAGGGAACCGTTCGATCCATCTCGGTCAATGGCGACTCCCGGCGATCAATCGCTTGCTGACCGGGACAAGTTTTACATTTTTTTTTTGCACACGTGTTAAAAGCTGCTTTTTTTTGCTGGAAATGACTGTAAACCCCCCAAAAGTGTATCTTTTCTGAAAGCAGAGACCCTGGAGAATAAAATGGCGGTAACTGCAATTTTTTATGTCATATGATATTTGCGTCGTTATCTATCATATGTATCTTTCCACAAAAAATACACTAAAATGATACTTATTACACAATATTATACTTAAAGGGTAACTTCGCTTTGTGGGGGAAAAATTAGCAAATAAAAAAAAAATTAATATATATATTATATACAATTGTGACCAGAGAATAAGTGCAGGAACTCCGCCCCCCTTCTAAATCAATCTTTGCCTCCGCCCCCTACCCAGCCCCGAGCACCGCCCCTTGGTTCCACCCCTACCCACCTCCTAGTACGGCCCTTTTAGAGAATACAGAACCAAATAATATTTTGTGGTGCTGAGTAATTTGTATGGAATTTGTTAATGACAACAAGAAAGGCAGGAAGCCCACCACAGCAACAATAGATCCCCCCAGCAATAATAAATCCCCCCCCCCCCAGCATTAATATATCCCCCAGCAATATTAGATACCCCCAGCAACACTAGACCCACCCCAACAACAATAAATCCCCCCCCCT